>CAUYQG010175852.1:0-16564 GCA_963574415.1 Tarsius wallacei | reverse complement strand
ATTAGCAGATTACCCTGTTGGGCTGGGGTTTCATCGGCAGTGATGTTAGCTGTGAATCTCCTTGTTCATGTTAACTAGTGGATATATGCAAAACATTCTCTAGGAACTATGTTTTCCCCCAAAATTCTTTTTTTTTTTTTTAAATCAGAGTCTTACTCTGTCACCCAGGTTAGAGTGCAGTGGCACGCTCACAGCCACCACAGCCTTGAACTGTTGGGCTTAGGTGATCCTTCGGCTTCAGTCTTCCAAGTAGCTGGAGCTACAAGTGTGTGCCATCATGCCTGGCTAATCTTTTTGATTTATTGTAGAGAAAAGTTCTCGCCATGTTACCCAGGTTGGTCTTGAACCAGGGGGCTCAGTCAGTCCTCTTGCCTCAGCCTCCCAAAGTGCTGGAACTACTGGTGTGAGCCACTGTTTCTGGCTCCCCCAAATTCTTATGTTGAAGCTTTCACCTCCAATGTGACTGTGTTGGGCAGTAGGACTTTTGGGAGGTACTTAAAGTTAAATGAGGTCATTAGGGTAGGATTCTAAACCAATAGGATTGGTGGATTTCTAAGTGAAAGAGCTTCTCTTTCTCTCCCTTTCTCTCCTTCCACCTCCCCACATGCATACATGGAAAAAGAAAGACCACGTGAGAATGCAATGAGAAGATGGCCATCTACAGCCAGGAATAGGGCCCTCATCAGAAATCAAATATACAGGCATGTTGACTTTGAGTTTCCTTTCCTTCAGAACTGTGAGAAATAAATTTCTGTTACTTAAGCCACCAGTTCTATGGTATTTTGTTATGGCAACCAGAGCAGACTTAGACACAAGGGTATATACCTAGGTATGTACCTAAGAGTGGACTTAAATGATAATAGGGTTTGCACATCTTCAAACTTATTAGAGTCAAATTGTTTTGCAAATTATTTCATCAACTTACATTTCAAAAGTTTATCCCATATCCTCTCCAACATGTGATACTATAAAACTTTTAAGAGTTTGTCAACCAGGGGGTGGGGTGTGAAATGACAACCAATTGCAACTTTTATATTTCCTTATTACTATGATTGAGATTATTTAAGTATGCTTTTTGGCCTGTTTGAATTTTCTTCTTCAGTCAAGTATCCATTCTTTTGCTTATTATAAATCATATATATTACCGTTTATATTTTTCTTTTTGATTAATAAAACTTACATATTCTGAATTTAATCTTTACCAAGTTTGTGACTTGTATTTTTGTGTTCGTTGTTTGATGGACAGAAGTTCTTTATTTTAATATAATTAAATTTCGTTTCTCTTTTTCTTTATAGATTTTTCTGCTTGGGTACTGCAAAAAAATTTCTCTACCCTAAGAACGTAACTTAATTCTCTAGAGCTTTTTTGAAAATTTTGTTTTTTGGTATACACAGTTAAAACTTTAATACACTGGTAATTGATGGATTAACAGTAGAGATGGAGGGGTCAGAAAAGGACAGGAAAGGGTATTCTACTGGTTTCTAGGGTAGAGGCCAAGGGTACTACTAAATATTCTACAGTGCATAGGAAAATCCCTCACAACAAAGCGTCAGTAGAGCTGAGGTTGAGAAATCCTTATTATAGTGCCTTGCATAATACAGACATAATCAGCATTCTTAAACTCTTCATGTGTGCTTAAAAAGAAGGCATACTCTACAGTTGTGAGTGTAACTGGTTTCTGTGTTCTATGCACTTCTTTTAGTTAGCTTTGTTAATTTTGTGGTTCAAAGACTTCATAATCTTATTGATTTTTTTGACTACATGTTTTATCATTATTGAGAGAGGTATGCTAAATGCTCTCAGTATGTGGATTAGTCTAGTTCTTCTTATAGTTCTGTCAACTCTTGCTTTAAATAATTTGAGGCTCTATTTTTAGGTGATTCAAGGTTAAATTTCTTATGGCTTTCTGGTGGATTGAAATGTTTCTCATTTTAAAGTGGCTATCATTTTCTCAAATACATTTTAAGTTAGTTTTGTCTAATATATTTTTAAAAACACATTTGACTTTTTGTATTTCAGTATTCATCTGTCATAACCTTACTATTCATTTATTTCACTGTTGCAATGTCCTGACATTTTAGGATGGCTCTTGTAAACAGCATGGAGCTCCCTTTATTTTAAGTCCAGTTGGAAATTCTTTGTGTCTTAAATGGGTCATTTAGTTGATTTACATGTATTGAAATTACCAATTTTTTGTATTAATGTCTATTATTTTATTGCATAGTTTTATTTGTACCATCCTTTATATTTTGTATTTTTTTTTTCCCTTTGCTTTTTCTTGAACTGCTGGGTTCAAGCAATCCTCTCACCTTGGCATCCCAAAGTGCTGGGATTACAGGCCTGAGCCTGCCCGGCTATTCCCTTGCTTTTTCACAGCATTCATGACTTACCAAAATCAACCACCACTGTGATGGCTGCCCAATAGTGATCATCTATTTCTTTCTTTCTTTCTTTTTTTTTTTTTGAGTTGGAGTCTCACTCCGTTGCCCAAGCTGGAGTGCAGTGGCATGCTCATGGCCACCCCAGTGTTGACCTGCTGGGCTCTGGCGATCCTTCTGCCTCAGCCTTCCAAGTAGCCAGAACTATAGGCACGTGCTACCATGCCCAGTTAATTTTTTGATTTATTGTAGAGACCATGTTTCCAAGGCTGTTCTCGAACCCGCAGGCTTAAGGGTTTAGGCAATCCACGCACATGGGATTAAGCTTGAGCCACCACACCCAGCGTGTTCATCTATGTCTATTATTCCGTCTACATTTACAAGTTGTCATTCTAGTGTAAGAAAAGACTTTTTCTTCTTCTGAAATTATTACTTTATTTAAATAACTGCGATCCATTTGCTATTCTTTATTTTCATGTAGACATTGGCCCATATTTGTTCAGGCTCCTGTCATCTGCCATACCCACATCATTCTTTGGGAGTATCTTAGTTTCCGGCATAGGGTCCAGGTTATTCTTGTGCTTTCTATGCTTCAGTCTTGGAATCAGTCATTTTCCCAAGGAGACTGGTTCTTATGGAAGATTGTATGTAGAAACCAGATCAGAACCAGAAGTCACATTTGTTTATACAACATAAAAATATATTAGACAAGCTGGGCATGGTTGCTCACATCTGTTATTCTAGCACTTTGGGAGGCCAAGGTGGGAAGATTGCTTGAGCCCAGTTGTTTAAGACGAGCCTGAACAACAGAGCGAAACCTCATCTCTACAAAAATTTTTAAAAAAAGAAAAAAATTTAGACTTAAGGAAAATGTATTAGAGAAAATGATAGTCACGTAAAATGATAAACAATCCAATTCACCGGAAAGACTTAAGAAACCAGGATTAGATGTGCTCATTACTACATGTATTTTATTGTTTCTAGGCCCTCTCAGTAAACAAAGTAAAAAATGAGTAGATGTGTATACATACTTATAAGTAAATAAATAGAAAAAATATCTATATATGTCACATATGTTTGTATCTGTTCTATATTATTTTTATCTCTATTTATCTGTCTATTGTCTATCTATCCTGTGAATTCATACAATATTCTTAAATCCAATTCAATGTACCTGACTTCTATTACCCTAAATATATGTGCTTACGTGTCTCATCTCCTTGTATGTAACCAATATCCCAAATATGCTGGTTGCTTCTTTGACCTTGGCCCTTCTGCTCTCTCCTCAAACTATGGTCCTGCTTCTGCCTCTTTGGCTGAATGGCCACCCCAGCCCCTCCACCACTTTCTAGGTTTCACTGTATTCTCTGTCTTCAGCTCTACCACTCTCTGACACTTTCTTAGCTCCATGACTATTTCCAGCCTTGACCATGTCCCATAAGAAGGGAAGAAAAGAGAAAAAAAGGAAGAGGACAGTAAGGTACTAAAATGTGAAGGGGAAGTTTCTCTGGATATTAAAATGCCCCCAGGCTAGGGCAATTTTAGTGCTCTGCATCTATCTTGAGCATCTCTTTTCATTTAGTGAATGGCTTCAGAACATCTCACTTTCTCACCAACTAGTAGATGTGTTTACAGAAATATAAAATACATATGTTATGAAAATGTCTAGTTATTCTCAAAGAGTTGACCTAGGTGCTTTGTCCTCTCTTCTACCTGGGGGGGAGCTGGGGTAGACATTTACATGTAACCTCTGAAGTTTTGACATTTTAACCAAATGCATGCATTTTGGAATAAGTCTTAGGTACTGGTTTCTTGAAATTGGGAAAGAGATTTTATCAAGCCTAAATGACTTTCCCAAGGGTGCATACTAACACATTTGAAATTAGAATCCAAGTTTTTGCATGTCTCTTGACTTTCAGACTAGTGCTCTGCCTATTTTAATTGCAAAAATAACCAAAGAGTGTTATGATTGCTGGATGAAGAAGAATAAGAATAGAAAGTTATTCAAGATTCTCTACCTCAAGTTACCAGAGTAACTTTCTTTGATTTGCATATTATTTTTTCTTATTCCACTTTATTAGAAGACAGTGTTCCTATGCTAGAAATAGAGATTGAAGTCACTGACTGTGATATTTCTTTGTAGATACAAACTCTGCCTTCCCAGGCATTTTACTTTTCTACCATATGACAACAAGAAAATAGATGAGAGTCATTCTTCATGGTTTGTATGCCATCCTTTATCTCATATTATCACTGTTTTCTAACATTTCTTTTTCTCCTTTTCTTTTTTAATTTTTTTTATTTTAAAGATGTGAGGTACAATTCAGACTTAGGTATACAAGAAATAAGCAATTAAAAGGTTGTATAGTCAAGCTTCATATGTAGTAAAGTAACAGATATCTAGTTGAAATGTTTCCCCTGAGAATGACCACAAATTCCCCGATACAAGTTTTTATTATTTTGATACGTTTCTGCATTTCATCCACAAGATGTGATAATAAGTCATACTGTGGTGAATCTGCATGCATTTCTTCCTGTCCCCCCTTCCTACTTCCCAGAATTACCTCCGTCCGTAGCCTAGGTACTTTGGAGAAAACTGACTCTTCCTCAGCAACAGATGTTCAGTTGCCTTAAGCTAGTAAGCACATCCTTTTAGTCTTCTGGTCATTGTTATTTGTCCAGGGGTGGGCATGAACTTTAGCAATACAAATAATCTTGCATTCCCATTTGGAATGCAGAGACAGAAGTACAGGATCTTATTTTCTTTGCCGGTGTCAATGGGGGAATGTGTCTGTTTCTGCCAAACATTCTGCAATCATGTGGAAAGGCGACTTGAGATGAAGCAGATTCCAGAAAGCAGAACAGACAAAAAGAAATGGTTACCATTAATCTGGCAATCATGGAGACTGCCCTATCTCTGGACTTCCAATTACTGGGGTTAATACACCTACTTTGTTGTTTGTGCCCTTTGACGTTGCTTTCTTGATCGTCAGAACACAAAAAAGTTCCAACTCAAAGCAACATTTAAAAAAAAAAAGCAGAATGGAATTAAACAAAGCTAGCAAAGTGCATAAATCATGAGAAAAATTTGACCATGACTAAAGATAAGATTAGGGCAAGATTTTTCAAAAGTTGGTTACACGACAAGAAATTCTTTTGAAATAGGCTTTGTGATTTTTTAAAGTCAAAAATGGGTAATGATTAAAATAGCTTATTAACTTTTCAAATATGCATTAAAAGAGTAACATAATAGCAGATCCAAAACAGTTTATGCAAATTTGCTGTTAGAAGAGTTCACAATTAGAAGCTTAGTATCAGTCATTAATATACTCTAGTCATGTTGCTAGTATTGCACTTAAAAGCCTAAACTTTTCTTGTTTATTTTAAGATCTATTCGATTAGGGCACACTTCTTTTGATTCCGTACTGAAGGTGTCTGTAAGCAACAGGGAATTTCCAGAGATGGAGTGATTCTAAAGTAGGCCCTGAGTTTATGCATACAACCAGAAATGTTGGGGCAATCTTTTTATTTAAAAAGATTCTTAGAGAAATTGAATGAAGTTGGAGACCATCATACTTAGTGATCTATCACAGAAACAAAGAACTGAATACCACATGTTCATAAGTGGGACCTGAACATTTATCATAAAAGCACAAGGGAGGGATTGGCAGTTGGGACACTGCCGGGGTGGGGGGGGGGGGGGTGTGGCTTGTAACAACGCAAAGGTTACCTGATCCTAAACCAGGGGAGGTGAGGACCAGTTGGAGGCCCAAACTTCACCTGCACATACATTACTTATGTACCTAATCCTGACTTGTACCCCACATCTTTAAAATAAAATAAAGTAAAAAAAATAGTACAAATAAAAATAAATAAATAAGCAGCAGAAAGGACAAACATTGTGATTCCACTGATATGAAGTGCTTAGAACAGAAAAAAATCACGGAGACAGAAGGTAGAATAGAAGTTGCACGAGATTGGAGAGGAGGGAGGTCTAGGGACTTTTGTTTAATGGATTTGGTATTTTCATGTGGGAATGTGTAAAAGTTCTGGAGATGGATACTGGAAATGGCTGTACAATATTGTGAATGTACTTAATGCCACTAAACTGTACACTGAACATTGGTTAAACAGTAAACTTTATGGTATGGATATTTACTAAATGGTATAGATATTTGCCATAGTAAAACCGACATTCTTGACTAGCACAAAATTTGGTGCTAGCATACTCAATTATAAGTACTTTCTTAAAAAAATAGAGTTGTTAGTTTTATGTAGAAAACAAGCAAACAACAACAACAAAAACAGCTGAGTTTATCTCTTCAATGTTTGCATGACCCAGCTGTATGCTTGCATTAAAGCAAACCAGATCTCCATTTTCTGCTTCAACTTCTTCGACATTTTCTGTAAACTGGTAATGTTTAAAGGCGCTAGCTAGCGTGAAGAAAATTCATAGTCTTGATCACTCTCCCAACATATAATGCAATGAACCTCACTTGCAGAGTTCACAGCACAATTTCTCCTGATGCAACGAGCACACTTTCTCTTTCTGATCCAAATAAGCTATTGAGATCTTCTGTTTTATTTATTTTGTTATGGGCACCTTATCAGCAACAAATGATCTCTGTTTTTCACATTTAGACTAAACTTCTCAACTTTCTTACCAGCAAGTGATTACTTCCCACTAGTTCAAATATATTAGTTGGGATTCAATATTATTTTTGTTACTTCTAAAAATTCCTGGATTATTACATTTAGTTTGTGGTACACAAATGAGACACAACTGGGTTACAGGAAATAGCTTTTTATTTCCATTTACTCAGATTCACACTCAAAAAAGAGTAAAATCAGATACTGATTTATTTATACAAAATCTATACTAATTCTTCTTCCCTTTGAATACACAGTTATGTAATGTGTATTGATGAGAAAAGAGTATTTACAATAAATAGAGGATTCAAGAAACCCAACTGATTTAAAAATAAAATACTTTATGCAACCATTGGGCCTAATTTTATTTTGAGCTATTTTATGCTGATACCAGTTTCTTTGTATTTCTTTATGTTCTCTTCATTCCTCATTTCTGTATTTTTAAAATTCTGCATCGAAAGTGGACTGAATTTTAAAATGTGGTATATATACACGATGAAATATTACACAGCCATAAAGAAGGACAAAATTATGAACTTCATAGCAACTTGAATGGATTTAGAGCCTATAATACTGAGTGCTCTGTCACAGAAACAAAGAACTGAGTACCACATGTTCTCACTCATAAGTGGAACTTGACCAATTATTGTACTAGTATAAGAAAAGGATTGGCAGTAGCGGGAAACTAAGGGATGGGAGGCGGGATTGGCAGTAGTGAGAGAGGGAGGGTACACCTAATCCACCTGTTACCTGCATAATGAACATTTGTATACTTAACCCTGAATCGTACCCCACATCTTTAAAATAAAAAGTTAAAAAAATTCTAACCAAACATAAAAGTGTGGTTTTTTTATTAGTTTTGATCAGTCCATGCCACTTTATCTCTGCTGTAGTTAAGGATCTTTCACTGAAATGCTTTCTTTTTTTTTTTTTTTTTGAGTCAGAGTCTCACTCTGTTGCCCAGGTTGGAGTACAGTGGCACCAGGCTCATGGCCACTGCAACCTCGACTTCTGGGCCCAGGTGATCTTTCCGCCTCAGCCTTCCAGGTAGTGTGCACCACTAAAGCCAGCTAATTTTTTATTTATTGTAGAGACGAGGTCTTGCCAAGTTGCCCAGGCTGGTCTCAAACCCTGGACTCAGGCACTCTCACCTCCGCCTCCCAAAGTGCTGGGATTACAGGTATGAGCCACAGTGACCAGCCTGAAATGCTTTCTGGAAGCCCTGACTCAAAACTGCAACCTTCCAACAGAATGGTTCATACAACCTCTCCCTTCCCAGGCATTTTACTTTTCTATCATATGACAACATGAAAATAGATAAAAGTGATTCTTCATGGATTGTATGACATCCTTTATCTAATAAAAAAAATATACTTTTATGATTGGTTAGAATTTTTTTTAACTTTTTATTTTAAAGTTGTGGAGTACAATTCAGGGTTAGGTATGCAAATGTTCATTATGCAGGTACCCTTGTGGATGAGGTGTGCCCCCCTCCCCCACTACTGCCAATCCCACCTCCCACCCCCTCCCCACAGTTTCTCGACAATGCCATATAGTCTTGATAAAAAGCTGGGTATGATGGGGAAGGTTTTCTGGGAAGACAGGGCACCTTTCTCAATATTGTCCCCTAAGTAAGAAGGTTTTGCTACTTCCAGAAGTAGCTGTCTCCAAGTACAGCCAAACTGTCCCAGCAGTTTGTGGACCTCAGCACTATAGGTCTTTTTTTTTTTAATTGGAAAATACAGTTTATTTAGAAAGTAAACGAGAGAGAGAGAGAGAGAGAGAGAGACAGAGAGAGAGAGAGAGAGAGAGAGAATAGCACTATATTATTAAACTCCAAGATAAAAAGCCTTGTTTAGTACCACTTACTTATTAAACAGAACTTCACAATAAGAAAATTTTTAAAAAGCTAAATTTGAATGTCAAGGAATAGAAAGAGACAAATATCTGACTTGTTCACTCATGTATTACTAGAAATTGAATTAAAAACAAGCATTAAAGTTAGTCCTAGTTAGTTGGGAGACTGAGGCAGGGGGATCACTTGAGCCTAAGAGTTTGAAACCAGCCTGGGCAACATAGTGAGACCTTGTCTTGAAAAAACAAACAAAAAACAAGCATCAAAGTTATTTTATTTTAGCCCATTTGATATGTAACCAGAGTGCCCACCCAGACTACAATTTGCAGGGCAATAGAATATCATACATGTAATATCTCAGTAATCATAACTATTAAAATTATCATAATAACACTTTGTACTTACAGAGTACCTTTCATCCAGGGATCTCAAAGCCCTTTCTAAACATTAATTAATTCTCCAAACACTTCTGCCAGATAGATACGTATCATTATCCCCATTCCCCTGGTGAGGAAACAGAGACATTTGCGTTGTAACTACCCCCAGGCTATTCTGTAAGGCTGTGGCAGTTGTAAGGGTGAGATCTTAGTGAACAAAATTCCCATCCTGTGCATTGCTCTTTCATTACTTTACATCTATTCTAAGCATGCCGAGTTCCTGGGAAAATGTCTTAAAATTGTCAATGAGCTGTAAAATAATTTTAAGAATATACAAAAATCCCCAATGAAACTAACAAAAATAGGACCACAGGACTATGATAGCATGTGAACATTTCCCTGACATTCATTTCTAAAGCTTTGCTCACTAAATGTCACAACAAACAAGACTAAAGTCTATAATCAATTTGTACTTGCCATACCTCTTCTCCAAGTGTTCATAATTATGCCACATCACTGTTTTCGCTTTCTATACTTGTTCAATTTCTTTGTGGTATTTCACATAGAAAAGTTTAACTTTCTAGCTAATTCAATTTCTTTTGAAGTGGGGTGTTGTAGATCAAAATTGAAAATATCTACAATCATTTCTCTTGTACTTATGATGGTGAAAAATTTAAAAACAGACAAATTTACACAGAAAAACTACCACTACCACCACCATACTTGGGGTCCTGACGTGACGCTTTTACTTTATTTTTTAAATTTTATTGTTATTTACTTGAGTTGGGAAATCACTCTGTTGCTCATGCTGTAGTGCTGCTACGGAATGGCCCTGGCTCACTGCAGCCTTGACCTATTGTGCTTAGGTGATCCTTCCGCCTCAGCCTCTTGAGTAGATGGGACTATAGGCATGTTTCACCATGCCTGGCTAATTTTTGATATTTTGTAGAGACAAGGTCTTGCTAAGTTACTCAGGCTGGTGTCAAACTCCTGGGCTCAAGTAATTCTCTCTCTTGGGCCTCCCAGAGTGCTGGGATTACAGGCTTGAGCCACCATGCCCAGCATACTTTATTCTTGACATGCCTTGACATTCAGGTTACCTCTTAATTGTATGCATTTTCTACGTACTTGCTCCAATTTTCCAGTTTTATAAAGTACAGTAATTTTTCACTCTGGTTGTGAATATTTCTTTGGAGTAAATGCCCACTGCAAATATGGTGTTGCTCACTGTATCCCATTACATAACACAAAATTCACACATACATGTAATTAAGTATGAGATAGAATTTTGGGGAGCAATTATATCCCAGACAAAAATTTTTAGTACCAGAAGGGTATAGACAGTGTCATAGATATCAAATCCTATAAACCAATTCAGAACTAGTTATGTTAATGGTTTATGGTTGCTAATTACAGAGTCTGGGATCTGCTAATGCTAAGTTTGAGTCTTATAAATAGATAATATGAAGCTGGGTTTCAGAACATCTATTTATCCATGTCTAGAAATCCAGTAGAGCGGAAGGATGAAAGTGAGTTACATTTGTCGTTTTGTTAAGTGTTTGCTGACATCCTAAAGATACCCAAGTTAATTCGGTTTGTTTAAAGCATGTGAATCTTTCCCTATAAAATTTTATCTTATTATTCACCACCTTAATATTTTGCTCTATTGAAACCTATCTCATATCTCATATGCTTTTCTGCAGTTTTCTTATTCTTCTTGTTCCCCCTCTACTCACCCTCATGCTATCCTGTTTCCTAAGGGATCACCATCAAACAGCCTGCTTTAAAATGTCCTTCACAGCTGGGCTTGGTGGCTCAGCCTGTAATCCCGTGCCTTTAGGAGGCTGAGGTGAGTGAATTGCCTGAGCCCACGGGTTCGAGACCCGCCTGGGCAACTTGGTGAGACTTCATCTCTACAATAAATCAAAAATCAGCCAGGTGTGGTAGCGCTCGCCTGTAGTTCCAGCTACTTGGAAGGCTGAGGCGGAAGGATCGCCGGAGCCCAGCAGGTCGAGGCTGCGGTGGCCGGAAGCAGCCACTGCACTTCAGTCTGGGCGACAGTGAGACTCCAACTCAAAAAAAAAAAAAAAAAAAGATAAAATGTCCTTCACCAAGTAATGTGGACCTGAAATATATTTTTAGGCCTCTGTAGTGAGGTATATGCCGATTTTCCTAACTCCAACGATGCTATTTTATTAGATCGCTGGTCATAATAATTAACGTAGCTCTTGTATTTCAGAAGATACCTAGCTTTGGAAGCCACAACCACCATTTTATTTGAACTGAGCACATATAGGTAATTGTAATTTTTGCCTTGCTGTCTTTATATTCTAGACTTCCTATTTTTTAAACACTACATAATTTCTCATATCATTCTAGGTGCATCTCAGTTTGTATGACATAGAAGTTGAAATTTCATGAATTTGAGTTTCTTGCAGATGAAAATGTTGGAAAGAGAATGTTGATAATGATTGCAGTAACCTTGGTCAATCCAAGGCACACAATGATGTTTAGATACACGTTTATCCATGAACTATCCTTCTAAAAGCTAAATCATTCTTCATTGCTGCTGGGACACTTTTCATCTTCTGTGATCTGCTGCAAAGGATGGCATTTATTTCACATGCTTCTAATTTATTCAAGAATACCTCTTTCCAACACCTACCTTTAAATACTGCCTCATACATCTTACACTTTCAGCTAACTAACCCCCTGAGTCACCAAGAGCAGATTCAGCTCACCCTGCTCTCACCCTGCACCCCAGGTTAGAGACAAGGCCAGACTTGAAGGCGGAGGGGCCCCAGGCAATCTTTTCAGCCTCCCACAAAATAATTATTGAGTAATCACTCAGGGCAAGGATTAAGTTGTTGCAGGTTAAGGGGAACAAGAAAGGGTAGGCAGAGAATAATTGGGTTCTGCTGAAAGCTTTCCTGAGATGCTAGTTTAAAATATTTCCTTTGGTAGAGTATGGTATACTCCAGAAGAAACAAAAATCTCTAGAGCCGAAATATTCATATTTTTTAAAGAAAGTTATGGCACAGGTGACTTAATATTACAAAACTTAAGATTTGAAAATTGCAGGATTGAAAAAAATTGTTTTTTAACCAAAAACTACCTTAGGGAAAAAAAATCAGAGCTGCATAGAAGTAAAAAGAAAATGACATTTTAAAAATACTTTTTTATTTTAAAGATGTGGGGTACAATTCAGGGTTAGGTATAAAAATGTTCGTTATGCAGGTACCCTTGTGAAAATGACATTTTTAAGAACAAAGAGATATATACGACATTTCACTAATTCAAATAACAGAAATAACAGAAGAATATAACAGTGTATTTGTTTTCAAACTAGCATAGACTTACTTAAGTTCACATATGATAGATATTTGAGAGAAGACTAAGAAAAATAGAGGCAGATGTGGCTTCAGAAAAGAAGAGAGCAGATATGCAGAATTGGAGCAGATATGTAGAACTCTGTTCAGAAGAAATTTGAAACACCTCAGGGGAAAGTGAGCATCTTTCTCATTTCTGTTCCTCCTGATTATCTGGTTTCCAGCATTTCCTTGATACGTTTCCCTGCCAGGACCAAAGAGCTATAGCCACTTTGAGCTCATCTCCTTCCCAAAAGGCTGGCGATGATTTATCCCAATCAGTTTCAATGTACCTCAGAGTACTTACTCCTTGGGGAGACTCATTTCTCCTTCATCTACTTCCAGCGTGCCTCTGATATCTGAACTTGGCCTAGTCTTTCAAATCTGTGTATATGATTCATGTGGAACAGTAAGTAAGAAAAGATATCAAATTTTCTTTCTATATGGTTTTAAGAAAACTTTTGACATGCATTTTTATTAAGTTATATTTGACACAATTGTTAAAATTTGATTCAACCAAAATCACTCTCCTAGCATATAAAATAGTGTATTTGATTAATTTATTAACATGGTTAGCACTTCCAGTTGATTGTGAGCTCCACTATGAAAAGGCTGTGTATGACCCATGCTTGTATTTTTAGAGTCTCGCATGAAACCTGGAAAAAAATAGGCACTGAATGAAAATTTTAAATTAATGAAGTCACAGAAAGACAAATACCACATGATTTTACTTATATGTAGATTCTAAAAGTCAAATACATAGAGAGCAGAACGGTGGTTACCAGGGCTGGGGTAGGGGGAGGAGGAGAGGTGGTTGGTGGAATTGTGGAAATGCTGGTCAAAGGATATACATTTTCCATTAGGAGAAATAAGTTCAAGGGATCTCCTGTACAACATGGTGTCTGTAATTAATACAAATATATTGTATACTTGAAAATTACTAAGTATTCTCATCACAAAAGGTTAAGTATGCGAGGTAACACATATGTTAATTAGCTCAGTTTAACCATTTTAAAACATCATGTGGAAAATCATGGGGGGGGGGCGGGACAAGATGGCCGCCTAGAAGCAGCCAACTGGTACCTCTTTCATAGAGCAAACCAAGGAAAAGCGCTCCAGCTGTCAGAGACCCCTAGCAGTCCAAGGAAGTTGAGATGGAGGATGCACCCCACAACCTGCAGAGGAACAGCAGGATCCCCAGAGAGCAGAGAGGAGAGAGAACTGGTAGTCTGTTTTGGAGTCAGGAAACTCCCTCCCTGCAGGCTCTGGACATGGGGAAATAGCAAGTGCAGGAAATTTGCTAACTCAGAGACCCTGCCAAAAACTGGGAGTGTCTCCCAAACCTCATGGGACTCCAGTCCCACATGGGGAAATGACCTGCATACCACACAGCTGTGCACTGCCAGAGCTGGGAACCCATTTGAGCTCTGAATGCCTATAGCCAAACCATCCCCAAGAACTCGGTCCTGGCAAGTGTGCATGGTGGTAAACGCCCAGGTCAGGAGGGAATGCAATCCCAGCCACTTTTATTTGCCCCAAGGGCAAATTCTGCTGCTTCTGGCAGTTCCTGTTTGGGGCAAGCTACAGTGAGAGTCCCTGTTGCTGAATGAACTTTAGAGTTCTGAATGCAGTTGGCCTCTAGCAAGGGAAGGGAAGTCGGGAGGGCTCCTAACGTCCTGGTAACCCTCTATCCCCGCATGAACTCTCCTGTGCAAAAGATGGCTCTGCCATCCTGCAGTAGTGCCACAGTGGTTGGCACCTATCCCCACTTCTGATTTCCACTGAGTATGCACAGATGGGGCCTGGAACTCAGACCAGTTGAACTCAATCTGCAGGAAAATCCTTGATGCTAAAGGAAACCTTGAATTCTGCCTCAAGCAAAGGAAAGCAAACTGAGGCAGAGTGGGGAGGAAACTGTTGTCCTGGCAACCTCTTTATCTCCAAGCAAACTCTTTTGTACAGCAGGGATGCCTTGGTCATCCACACAGTTTGGCAACAGTGGCCTCAGGACCCGTTTCTTACTGGAATAGCCATTTGTGCATACAGGTGGGGACCTGGAGAGTGGGCTGGTCTGACCCATCCCTCCGCAACCAACTTTTCCTTCCCCATCCTTCTCAATAGCCCAAGGACTGAGGAATTTTGCAAGTTCCCACAGCCATATCCATCCCTAAGTCATCTGCACACTTCCCTGAGGAAACAAAGGCCAAACGAATGCCCAGAGCTACCACCACAGTTGATTGTCTCTTGCAAGCTCCACCTCCTGGCTGGAGGTCAGCTAGAACAGATCATTTACAAACGCTGAGACAATAATACAGCCTTTAAAAAAGGGATAAGAAACAAGCCCATGCCACCATACATCTCACAGACTAGTCAATGGACGAAGGCATCAGAGATTCTCCAGGGGGTCCTCCAGAGACAGTGGTGACCAACTCTCCTTAGAATTAAACCACCGTGCCTCCCCATCACTAGATACCTTGTAGGCACCCTCCACACCAGCCAAATGCTGGCAACCTCATAGGGCAGCTAGACCCAGAAGAGCAGCAGGCCTCAGAGTGATCAGGCTCTCATGGATTATCACCCCTGGGAGAAGGGGAGTGCATAACAACAAGGGAACAGCCTGCAGGGCAAAATTAAATCCCCCAAAAGTCCACCCCAACAGTAGCAACCTTATCTAACTGAAAAACAATATAACAAGCAAACAAAATAAAGAGAAGAGTCTATCCACACAGATGAGAAAGAACCAGTGAAAAACACTGATAATCCCCAAAGCTGTAATGAGTTCACACTCAGAAAAGGGTTTCCCAGATCCAGAGCACCAGATCCCATCCAGAATGGCCTATCCCCAATGACAGACATAGAATTAATGGCAAAGACACTCAGGGAGATCCAAGAAAAGGTGGACTCATAGATCATCCAGGTCATAAAACAGTGCAGGTAGTGAAAGCTGAGTTGGCCATTATAAGAAAGGACCAATCTGAACCCTGGAAATAAATAATTTTCCCTAGAACTTTCAAAACATAATGGCAAGCCTCAATAGCAGAATTGAACAGGCAGAGGAAAAACATTTCAGAGCTTGAGGATCAAAGCTATCGAACTATCTTGGTCCAACAAAAACAAGGAAAAAGGACTTAGGAAGAATAAGCAAAACCTTTGAGAGGTTTGGGATTATGTAAAGAGACCAAATATTTGGTTGATTGTCTTCCTTAAGAGAGAAGGAGAAACTGAGAACACCTTGGAACAAGTCTTGCAAATACCTTCTAAGAAAATTTCCACTATTTCATCAAAGAAGTGGCCATGCAAATGCAAAAGATTCAGAGAACTCCTGAGAGGTATTACACAAGAAGATTATTCCCAAGACACATAATAATCTCCATGGTGAGCATGAAAGAAAAAACCCTAAAGGTGCGTAGAAAGAAGGGAAAGACCACCTACCAAGAAAGACCCATTAGAATTGCTGCAGATTTCTTAACAGAAACCCTATAAGCCAGGAGGGACTGAGTTCCCATATTTAACATGCTTAAAGAAAAGGAACTCCAGCCAAGAATTTTCTACCCCATGAAGACAAGCTTCATTAATAAAGGGGAATTAAAATCCTCCCTAGATATCCAATCCCTAAGAGAATATGCCTTCCAAATGAGCTCTTCAAGAGATGCCTAAAGGTTCTAAGTGCAAAAATGAAAGAATAATTCCACCCATTATAAAAACCCAGGCAAGCACAGAGTTTACAGACCATACAAATCAACCTCAAAACCTAAAAGACAAAGCAGCTTCTTTTTTTTTTTTTCTGTTTATGGGGTTTTTTTTTTTTTTTTTTTATTGTGATATTGAGGGGTACATTTAAGGGTTAGGTACACAAATATGTCTCATTCAGGCACCCTTGTTTGTAAGAAGTGTCCCCCCATCCCCAGACAGGTATTTACTGCCATTAATTGCTT
>CAUYQG010175851.1:0-17108 GCA_963574415.1 Tarsius wallacei | reverse complement strand
CTGTGTCAGCCTTCCAAGTAGCTGGAACTACAGGTGAGCGCTACCACGCCCAGCTAATTTTTGACTTATTGTAGAGATGAGGTCTCGCCAAGTTGCCCAGGCGGGTCTCGAACCCTCAGGCTCAGGCAATCCACTCACCTCAGCATCCCAAAGCGCGGGATTACAGGCTGAGCCACAGAGCCCGGCTTGAATGAGCACTTTTGACGTCCAGCACAGACACGTTTTCCTTTCAGGTCAAGATCTACCCCTTGCACCCAATATTCAACAAGACGAATGCACAGAAACTACTTTAGCCTGGACATGAATAGACACTTCTTGAAGGAAGATATACAAGAAGCCATACACATGAAAAAATGCTCGGCCTCACTAATCATCAGATAAATGCAAATGGAAACCACAATATCACCTAACTCCAATACGGATAGCCATCATTGACAAATCAAAAAACAACAGTTGCTGGCGTGGGTGCAGAGAAAAGGGAATGCTTCTACACTGTTGGTGGGAATGCAGGCTAGTTCAACCTCTGTAGAAAGCAGTGTGGAGATTCCTAAAAGAACTAAAAACTAACCTTCGATACAGCAATACCTCTCCTGGGAATATACCTAGAGGAACATAAGTTGTTCTACCAAAAAGATACTTGTACATGCATGTTTATAGTTGCACTATTCACAGTAGCAAAAACATGGAACCAACCCCACTGCCCATCAAAAGTAGACTGGATAAACAAAATGTGGTACATATACATGATGGAGTATTACACAACCATCAAGAAGAATAAAATCATAGAATTCACAGCAAATTGGATGGAGTTGGAGACCATCATACTTAGTGATCTTTCACAGAAACAAAGAACTGAATACCACATGTTCTCATTGGTGGGACCTGAACATTAGTCACATTCACACAAGGGAGGGATTGGCAGTCAACAGACACTGCCAGGGGATGGAGGGGGTATGTACCATCACAAAGCGTACTTGGTCCTAAACCAGGGGAAGTGAGGGCCAGTTGGAGGCCCAAACTTCACCTTCACAAAGTCTGCTTGTGTAACTAATCCTGATTTCTACCCCACATATCTATAATGTAAAAAAACAGAAAGTACTTTGGCCTAATGACCACAAGGCAGGAGGCACAGTTCATCAGGAACCCCTCATACAAAGAATGGCTGAACACACATCATGAAGCTGATATTCTAGTGAGGATGCTGATAATGAATAAGGAAATATGATAAAAAATGGCAAGGTTGATAAAAAGAGACATATAAACAACTAGTCCCAGGGAACTCCCAGAAACAGGAGGAGGTGGCTGAGCAAATGGAAAGCAACTAGAAAATATTCCAGGGGAGTAAGAACAGGAAGGTAAGCACTGGGCACTTATGATGGCCTAGCCATGCACTTGAGTGCTCAAGAGAGAGTCACAAAGAATTGAGGCCCCCATTGCGCAAGATGTCATCCATGACTCTGGAAAATATAATTCATGTGCAGTGGGAGAAGAAATTCGAAGAGGAGTTGGAAATCATCCAGGAGAAGAAGAAATTGGACTTAGGTGATGCCTAAGGCATTTCACTTCTCTTCAGACATTTGAATTAACTCAAGTTTTTACTGAGGCAATGATACTTTTACTATGACACTTAATATTTGCTTCACAAATTCATTTTTAATGGCTGGCTGGAAAATTACTTTAAACCCATTTAAATTATTATTGAATACAAATTTAGTAACAGTATTCAAATAATAAGCCATACTTACAGTACATATGAGCAACTTCCAGGCCCATGAGAGCATGGGTTTAGTTGGAAGCCAGCACTCAGTGTACTGACGGAAATCGTTTTACTTGACAACTAATGCTTCATTTCTGCCAAAAAGATGGTTTTATTTAATGATTTCCTGTCACAACAGTCAAGTAAAGCGTATTTTTCAATGAGAATTTTTATATAAAGCAACATAAGAAGTTTTAAAGCTTCCATAAAGTAAGCTTCCTTCTTAAGTTATTAGGGAGTTTCAGCAGTGCTGTGCTTGAGTTCTTGTGAAGAATTTTGGAGAAGAATAAAAGCAAATATAGCAATGAAAGGTCCAAAGGGACATCTTCCAGGCAGAGAATCAGACTAAGCGCTGGCAACCAGGTTGGCCATAATTATCTCAAGGCAATGGATCAGTCTCTCACTTGAGATTCCAAACCAGTTCTGCTGCCTGACACACAGAGGACAGTGGAGACAGGAACATTTTGTAAACACCAACAGGAGTATTTTGTAAACAATCCAAGCACAATCTCTCCCGAAGGCTTACTCTGATGGCTTCGACTGTACAGAACAAAGACTTGACAATGAGAGAGTAGTTTTTATCCACTGGCCAATCAGGAAATGCCACATCAGACTCTATGTGGAGAAAAGCTGACATTAGGCAAGGCCAAACTTATATCTCCATCCAGCTACAGGACGCAGTTCTGGTCATGTTTTTGTACTCTTCACAAAAATTATCAGTAACAATTCCCAACTACCAAAATCTACTCCCCCATCCCCAAGAAGAAAGAAAACTGTAGCTAGTGGTTGGAAGTTCTTTTTTGCTAACGTAATTAGAAATATAATTTGAAGTCCAGTGGGAGAGATAGTTAGTACATGTTAGTATTGGCCTCTTGGGGACCACTTGATTCTGGAAAGAAAGGTGGCTCAGTTTCCAGCCCATCTTCTTATTTCAGTCTTTTTAGGATTATGTATGACAGTCATCATAGAAACCCACCTGCTACTACACACAGAGAAACAGACTCAACAGATATATGTTGGGTTTGGAAGAAGAAACTGTAAAAAGTCAGTGGAAAGGAGAGAATTAAGTGACCCTGTACCAACGTGTAGAGGGTGGTGATGATAGATAAAATAAGAGCATAAATCTCACGGCAAAGCTGACCCTCACAATAACAAGATGACGGAGTAAACACAGGAGCCAGGATCTGGCATTAGCTTTCTTCTTCTGTGTTGTAAGAAGAACAGTGCTGTACACAACGAACTCATGGGAATGGTGGTGCACATGGTGAATTAATATGGGAACAGTGTTGCTCACAGTAAACTCATGTGGGAATGGTGGTGCACACAGTGAATACATATATAACTCAGGCCAGTTACTCAGGTAGGGTGGGAATGAGGCAGGGCTGAAATCATCTGAAATGAAATCAACTACACTGTATGTCTGTAATTTTTCCTTTTTTCTATACTCTTTTGGCACCCCAAAATGTATGGCATCTCAAAATGAGACTCTAAGGTTTTACCTCAAGAAACAGTGACATTTCTTCCTCTCTCAGGTGGTAACACATTTTCTACCTAAATGGATTCACCTTCTTGCTCATAAACAATCCTGGTCTCAGGATATTTCCTTATTGCTGCTTATCCAGAGGCCAAGGCTAAAGGAAACTCTCATCCATTTTCTTGGTTACTTTCCTACCAATAATGAGATGAATGAATAAAACAGGAAGGCTGGACACTTAGAGAAAGAATCAGAAGAAAGTACCATGTAACGGAGCAATTTTTTTTTAACACAAAAGAATCACATAGCAGTCCACATTCAAATTATTGCTACTATGAAGAACTTCACCCTTTGCTCTTAAACATATTCATTAAGTATAAACAAGTAATTGGATATTTTTTCATGAGAATTACAAAATAGATTCTCTAGGGCAAAGCCAGCTTTGTTTTTCCTCCAAAAAAAAGTAATCAATTCCATGATTTAGGAACACTGATTACCGACAACTGACATTTTCCTTTTTTCTAATAAAAGCACTAGATGTTTTCTATGGAAAAATTCACATAAGCAAAAAAGGGAAAACATAAAAAAGCAATCAAACTCACGATCTAGAAATATCAAATTAAGATACATTTTTCTAGAATTCTTTTTGTGAGTACATATACAATATTTTTTAAGTTTCTTAAAAAATGAGATTATACCTTATATACCATATGGTAACATCTTTTTTTTTTTTTCAATAAATCACAGCCAAGTTTCTATTAATATCCTCTGGATTTTGAATGAGATGCAAGCTTGTTTCAATCTTAAAAATCATGTGAAATCGTACCTGGAATTTTTCACCCTTGTGCATCTGAGTTGACCTAAATTCAGGAGAATCTATAAAAGCACAGGGGTAAATGTTATGCAGAAAATGTCCTCGATAGGAGACCTTCATTCTGATAACAGAAATTGGTGTTAATAAATACATAATATTCCACAAGTAACATGACAAGCTTTAAAATAGCCATACTCTAAGTATTATATTTTATACTAAAACTTTAAGGATACCACAGACGATGGACATAATTAAAAGCACTTCCTGGGCAACCCACTCCAGTCCCCTCTCACTCTGGGAGCTTTCCTTTCCTCTCAATAAACCTGCTTATTACAAAAAAAAAAGTACTTCCTGAGGCATAAGTACTTCAAAAAATAATGTAAGACAGAGAAAAACCAGTGAACGGTATTGAACCAGCCATGTGCCTTCTGATGGTTATCATTGCTTTTATAATTGGAATGACCATGGAATTTGATACTCAAACTAAGAAACTTCTGAGAAAGGGATGCCAGCAATAATGACACCAGCACAATATAACTGACGCTTTCCAGAAGACTGATATTCCTAGAAGATATATTTTTGTGATATTCAAAACCAAACAACAATAACAAAAATCACCTCTGAAGCATGCACAAGCTTAATGCTTAACTTAAGCCTACTTCAATTTTGACCATTAATTTTTTTTTTTTTTTTTGAGTCAGGGTCTCTCTCTGTCGCCCACGATAGAGTGCAATGGCATGATCACGGCTCACTGCAGCCTCGAGCTCCTGCGTTCAGGCAATCCTTCCGCCTCACCCTCCTGAGTAGCTGGGACTACAGGGGCGCACCACCATGCCTGGCTAATATTTTTTGTAGAGATGAGGTCTCACTGTGTTTCCTAAGCTGGTCTCAAGCTTTTGGGCTCATGTGATCCTCCCATCTCAGCTTCCCAGAGTGTTGGGATTACAGGCATGAGCAACTACACCTGACTTCATTAACATTCAATAAAAGGTCAAAAAAGATTAAAATGTTCACAATGGAAAATTCTGACATCAACAACAGACTAGTTAATTCAACCTAGTTTTAACATGTTGCTCTGTAGCATTCTGAAATGTAGTTGCAAAATAAAATTTCACCAACAACAAACTCTGTGACTGCCTTCTCCACGAGCTGACATTTCCTTCCCAGAGGCCATGGAAAGATTCCAGGCAAGCTAGGAATTTTGATTTCCACAGAGCACTTACCTTCCCTTCAAAAGAATACTCAGACGGTCATCTACTGAGGTTTTATCCTCTGCAGCATAAGTCTGGCCCTTTTTCAAGGTCTGGATCATGCAAAACTGTCCAGTTAATCTTCTGAACAAATCTGGAGGCACACGGAGTGGTTCAAACAATCGTCGGTAGACGGCACTGAGTTCCTTTTCAATCTTGACCTGAAATGCAGCAATGACTCGACGCTGCACTGATGCAGTGACACAGAAACATTGAGGTCTATCTATGGTCAAAACTTGGAATTGAGAATAAACAAATCTGTGGTACACACCATCACCCTTCTGCAGTTGGCTCAATGGCATGTTACACAGAGAGTAAACAGTGTGTAAGTTCATAATTTAGATACTAAAAGGGCACTTTTAACAGTTAAACGGAACTCTGAGAGCATAAGGGGAAGATTCGCACTATTGATCACACCTCTTCCTATGGGCTATCATGCAACTGCTGAGTTTTTGAATGGTGTCACAGCATTCACCTTCCCAATTTTAGCACTGCACTTTCTTGAACTCCTGGCCTCCTCAGCCTCCCAAAATGCTGGGGTTACAGGTATGAGTCACCACACCCAGCCTGCTGACCTTCCATAAATACCGAAATTATATTATAGTAAGAAAGTAAACACATGATAGGAATCCATGTGAAAACAAATTTATAGCTATAATACATGCATGAGGCATTTAATCTCCATGTCGTTATTATTGAATGTACCAGGGTAGGAAAACAGACACAGCTGCACCCACTGCTTCACATTCATGTATTCTCAAGCAAAGTGACGTTAAAGAAAGGGTGTAAGAGTTTCCTCCTCAGCTAAAATGAGCTCTGTAGAATGGAGAGTCCAATGGCAAACCAGGCTGGCTACCAGAGGAAGAGAAAAGCAGAATGGTTTAATCATCCATGCCCCATCTTTGCGCCTTGCATTAGCCTTGGGAAGTCACGCTAACTGGGTGGATGGGAAATTGTACTGCACTGCATCTCTTGCAGCTACACCACAAAGTCTAGACACAGATCCTGACAGCTACTACCACCTGATGTCACTCTAGCATTTGCAATGCTCCTACTTGTTCTGCTCCTTCATTGTGATGAAGATCCAGTGTTTACTTTTTTAAAAAAAAGTAGATTATGGTCTGAGAAGAAATAAAGGCACAGACATGAAGCAATTTACCTATTTCGTGCGATGATCACGTCAGCAACTCCTGAACCTTACATTTTCGGGTTCCAGCAAGTTCTGACATTCAGGAACTATAATCTTTACTGTTACTATCATCTACCTCTCCTACTCCAGAGTTCTGGTAATGAATATTGAAAATGATTTATTCACAAATATGTCCCACTTCCAACATGCACATTAACCCATGTGGCACAGTAATGAACATATGATTTGAAAAAATCTATTAATGCATATTCATAATCTGTTCATTCTGCAAGTCTCAGCTGAAATCTCAATTGCTTCTTGAAGTCCTATTAATCCATTGCCTCTTTGAAAGCATCCACTCATTAAATGTTTTTTTGAGAACCTACTGTGTGCCAGTCATGGTTGACAGAGACAGGGAATAAAAGAGTAAGTGTGGTAGACTATATCACTGTTCCCAATTATTGGCTGCTCCCAATCCCTCTAAAAGGATTATATGCACGCCCCCCCCAACTCCACCTCCCATATTATCAAGCTTGGCTGTGTCATTTGCTTTCATCCATGAAACGTGATAAGGGATATATGTCCCTTTGAGGAGACATTTTAAGAGACGTTGGATGCTTCTCTCTTGTACTTTTGTACTTTTCCCTCTGTCAAGAGAATGGTCCAAACAGAACTGCTGCTTTAGAAGAGACCCTGATGGTCAAGAGCAGTGGCTCAAGCCTGTAAACCCAGCACTTTGGGAGGTGAGGGGTGAGAGGACTGCCTGAGACCAATCTGAGTAACATGGTGAGGTCTTGTCTCTACAATAAATAAAAAAATCAGCCAGACGCAGTGGCACATGCCTGTGGTTCCAGCTACTTGGAAGGCTGGGGTGGAAAGATCACCTGAGCCCAGCAGGTCGAGGCTGTGGTGGCTGTGAGCATGCCAATGCACGCCAGCCTGGGCAACAGTTTGAGACTCTGACTCAAAAAAAAAAAAAAAAAAAAAAGGGAAGAGACCCTGGAATATATCCGATACATAGAATAGAATCATAGCTGACATATAGCTGCTACAATCTACAATAAAGTGGGTAGGAAAAAAAACTCATTGCTGTTATATACCACTGAGAATGTCTGGTGATTACATAGCATAACCTAGAGAAAACTAAGACAGTAAAACAACAAAGACTGAGTTAGTATGTTTGAGGAGGTCACAGTCTAGTGGAATGCTTATTACATATCCTCTGGATCATTCCATTTGTCATCTCCTATGAATTGTCTGGTTTTCTAATAGTTTTCTACATGCACATCTGGCCTTGAACATAAGACTGGGGCAAGCAATATATTTTTTACTTTACTGAATGTCTGTGCTTAGGATAGTCAGTAAATATATACAGAATGATTTCTAGGAGGCCTGCTATTTTCCTTCTCCATTTTTGTTTTTGGTATAATCAAGAAAATACAACAAGATAAATCAGAGTTGAAAAGAAAAAAATCTAAACACTGGTGTTTTGATAACAACCCAATCCTATTGGTCCTAGTCTGCAAAAATGGTGATTTCCTTAAGTGAAGATTTTAGACAAGAAAAAATATATAGTTATTACTTTTAAAAAGTAGCATAACTACTTGTATATCATTAGGATGTTTATAGAAATTGCCTATTATTAAGTAATTGTATAACTAGGCAAAGATATTTCTAAGTGACATTTGAGTATCAATAGACAAAAGAAATAATCAAGTAATATGGCAACAAAGGGAATATTGTTTATCCATGTTCTTTAATATGCTGATAACTTAAAAAGTTTAAAAAACTCATTTGTTGAACAAATTTCATGTACTCAAATGTTTCATTTTCAGGCATATATAAACAGAAACTGCAATCCTCAGATCAATGATATGAAAGGGAGTAAAGATGACAGATGTTCATTCTCTAGTCTGAATAAATTACCTTTAAAGTTTTCCATTTTAAAATCACTTTCCTATTAATTAGTTTTAGTAATTACCGGTCTTTTCTTGTATAAAAGGTATGAAAGATGCAAAATGTTGACACCCAAGAACACAGAGTTCCAGATCATGATATCCAAGGCACATCGGTAGAGAGTGGCCCAGACGATATAAAGGGTACATCCTGTTGAAAGACAGAGTTAGCAGATTAGATATCCAAAACAGCCTCAGTAGGTAGCTTACTAAATCTATCATCCTCTGTATAGACAGCAGTCCTCTCTTCTCCTAAGGGTACACATCCCAAGACCCACAGAAGATGCTGAAATCATGGATGGTATGAATGCTTATATTCACTATGTTTTTTCGATCTGATAACCAAGACAGTTATTTATTGACTAACAGGCAGGTACCATAGAAAACGTGGGTATGCTGGATAAGAGGGCGATTCACACCCTAACAGGATGGAGCAGGAAAGTGCAGATTTCATCACGCTACTCAGAATAGCCTGTCAGTTAAAACTGATGAACTGTTTCTTTCAGGTGTTTCCCAGTTAATATTTTCAGACTGTGGTTGACCATGGAAAATGAAACCATGGATAAGGGAGATTGCTATAAATCAAATACATTTTAGAACTACCTGAATCAAATATCTCATTAGGTTTCATCTAGTTTTTTGTCTGATTACAAAAAATAAAATAAAAACACCAGGCACGTGCTTTGTTGCAGAATATTTACACAGAAAATATACCAAAATATAAATATAACAATATTTGTAAAGAAAAAAATTCGGAATATTATTACTTAAAGAAAACCACTGTTGACATTTAATACTGCCTTATGGTTTTCATGCAGTTTTACCTGATGGCAAACCCACAGTGTATACAATCTCTTTTTTTTTTTTAGTTGGAGTCTAACGTGTCACCCAGGCTGGAGTGCAGTGCCACACTCTCGGCCACCATAGCCTCGACCTGCTGGGCTCAGTGATCCTTCCACCTCAACCCTCCAAGTAGCTGGAACTACAGGCACATGCCACCATGCCTGGCTAATTATTTTTGATTCATTGTAGAGATGAGGTCTCACCAAGTTGCTCAGGCTGGTCTTGAACCTGTGGGCTCAGGCAATCCTCTCACCTCGGCCTCCCAAAGTGCTGGGATTATAGGTGTAAGCCACCGCACCTGGCCACTGTATACAACCTTAAAATCTCCTTTTTAATGTATTGTAGTGATTTTCCTGTTTCATTAAACTCTTTGAAAGCATAGTTTCTAAATGACAGCAATTGATTTAAACCATCATTTATTTAACCACCCCCCTACTGCTAGAAAGACAAGATTTGGGGGGTACAATGTTTGATAGGTGGTAAAAAAAAAAAATCTTTGTACATAAAATTTTTTTCTGTATTTGTGATCATTTACTTAGGCTGGATTACCTGAAGATGAATGTAGGGAAAAACTGTATAGTTTTTTATAATATTGAAAATTTGTTCTTCCAAAAAGTTTGCACAAATTTGCAATCCTACTATTTGGAAATGCCAGTATCAAGTTGTCGTGTGTCACTTAATGACAGGAGTATGTTCTGAGAAATGCATTGTTAGGCAATTTTGTCATTGTGTGAACACCGTAAAGTGTATTTACAGAAAGATGTGGAAGGTACAGCCTACTACACACCTTATCTACATGGTATAGCCTATTATTCTAGGCTATAAATCTGAACATGTTACTATGGGGGGGGTCTAAAAAAACCCAGACTTTATTTATAAAAAACTGTGTTTTTATTCTCACATGTCTAAACTTCAGTGACCTTCAAAGTCCTCTCTGTTTGATGCAATACACCTACTGAGATGCTTTTTCCACTGTTCAAAACAGTTTTTGAACTCGTCAATTTCTATGCCTTTGAGTGCTTCTGGCGTTTTTGTTTCGCCTCTTCCATATCAGCAAAACGTTTCTCTTTGAGGACTTTTTTCATCCAGGGGAACAAAAAAAGGTCACTCTGGGCAAGATCAGGTGAATAGGGAGAGTGGGGCACAGGGGTCATGTTGTTTTTTTGGTAAAAAACTACTGAACACTCAGCACGGTGCGGGCAGGTACACTCATAAATCACCCATCATACAATGGTCAAACGCATTACAAGAATCGCCAAAAAAAAAAGGAAAAAAAATTCACTGAAGTCGCACACATCCTCTCACAACAACACTAGCTGGCACAATGATGCAAATGGGTTCCTTGAACACTTATGTAGCAGGGGAAGCCTGTGTTACAAGGGGTCCGCCCTCCAAAAAATCCTGTTTTTTGGGGGTCCCCTCTCATATATTGCATGCTGTAGGCAATTATAACACAACTGGAAGTATTTGTATACCTAAATATATTTAAACATGGAAGTGGTATGGTAAAACATACGGTATTATAATATTATGGGACCGCTGTCCTATATGTGGTCTACCACTGTCTGAAACATCATTATGTGGTATGTGACTGTATCATATCATTTGAAGACTCTTAATTTGATAGTGGGGAATTATGTATTATATTATATTTTGCATGTCCATGATCACTGGTAAGCCTGCATATTTTCCCAAAAATTGTTTAGTCATCTGAATTTTTGCTTGGTGATTATCCATTCATCTTGGGGAATCTTCCTGCTTTCTCATGTTAATTCTCTTACCTTATATAAAATATCCCCAGTCTCTTTGGATCAATTTTATGGTAGGAGAGTTAATACAGTATATATTTTAAATTTAAAATAAAATGATCACTAAGATGCAAATGACCAACACACACGCGCCACCCAAAAGCTAACTGTCAGGCACGTGTCAACACAAAGGGTTCCTGGTCCACTACCAGGGGGAGGGAGGGCCAGTTAGAAGCCCAAACTTCACCTGTATGCAGCCTACTTACATAGTTAATCCTCACTTGTACCCCACTTCTCTATGATAAAATAAAACTTAATCTTGAAAAAAAAACTAACCGCCCACTTTAAGTTATTCATTTGCAATTTTTTATTTCATCAGAATGATTTGGGGCATCTGAATAAATTCCAAAAGGTAAAAACTTACATTTTCTTTAAATAATATTTCACAGCAAATACTGGAGCAATTTAAAATATTATAAAGGAGACAGGGTAATAACCCAATGGGAGGACTGAGGGAGGCTGGGGCATCTAAATGATATTCCACTTCTCCCCTCATCTGAATTTGGGATGGGTCATTCTATTAGTCTAGGTCTTGCTTTCTTCATTGACAGAATAAAGTGCCAGACAAAATGATCTCTTTGGTCCATTCTGCCTCTAAAACTTCGGAAAACTGGCTTTTGCTTTTTCATAGGGTGTGGTTTGTTTGTTGCACTTTCATTCACACCCAGCTCCTCCTGCTGCGATCCTCATCTTCTCAGAGGTCACAGAAGTCCCACAAGCTGCCTGCTAGCTCACCCGGGCCTCTTCTTCCTTGGCATTTATCACATATTTTAAGCAAACGAGCCACTCTTCATTTGCCCCAATACACTGAGTTTCCTTCTCTTCTGTGCCCTCTGGTTAGATATCACACACACTCAGAAATCCTGCTCACCTTCCAAAAGCCAGCTCCAGTGGGACCTCGCTCTGCCTTGCTACTGAGGCTATCATGTCTCTACATCCCCCTGGACACTGGGTGCACACCTGCATCGCAGCATCCGAGACGTCACACTGTGACTGCCCATCTGTATCTCTACCAGCCGCGACAACTGTCTTTCTCAAGGATGAAGTTTGCCTTTCTCAATCTTTCTCTGACACATTGCAGGTGCTCAAAAAGTACCTGACACATGTATCATCAAGGAAATAATCACACAGAGAGTAATTTGTCAAGAATCACTGGCTAAAGTAACAACAGATTTAACTGCTGGAGTGCAGTGGCGTGATCATAGCTCACCGCGGCCTCGACCTCCTGGATTCAAGAGATCCTCCTCCTGCTTCAGCCTCCAGAGCAGCTGGGACTTAAGATGTGTACCATACAATGCCTGGCTTTTAAAATTTTTTTAAATTTTTTAGAGATGGGGTCTCACTTTGTTGCCCAGGCTGGTCGTGAATTCCTGGCCTCAAACAATCCTCTTGCCTCAGTCTCCCAAAGTTCTGGGATTACAGGCATGAGCCACTGTGTCTGGCTGCTTTAATATTTTGATGTGAATCAACTTAACCTGCTTCATCAGGGTTACTGGATTAAAAAAAAAGATTTATTTGAACTACACTGTCTGGGTAATTATTTTGGTTCCCAATGTTGCTTTGCTGGCCAGAGCAAGTAAAAGTCTTTACAAATAATAATATTTAAGCCTATATAGTACATACTATATGCCAGGCTCTATTCTACGTAAAAAGTCTCCCTCTCCCTCTCATTTAATTCTCACAACAACCCTAGGGGGTAGCATTATCTTTATCCTTATTGGATGCATGCAGAAACTGAAGCAGCAGAAGTTAAATCACTTGTCCAAGTTACACAGTTAGCAAGTAGTGGAACCAGGATTTTAATCACACAATCTGGCTCTAAATCCCACACTCTTACTCATGAATGAATTTTCTGATATCGGGAAAATCTAAAATGTATGAAAGCACATATAGTTTTCCCCAAAGTATGCAAGGAGGTATACGGTATGTGAAGACCTATGTTCTAAGTTACTTGATAGACTGCTAATTCAGCAACAAAGACACATTTTTTGGTGTGCTATGTACCACAAAGAATATTGTGAAGTCCCTAATACAAAGCTCTGATGCTAGTTACAGAAAAGTTATATAAAACCTCAGTTAGGTATCTTACCTAGGGCAAACATTCCCCTAAGAAATATCATATGAAGGTGAAGAGTAGTTGGAATAACCAATCCAATTGCAAAACAAATGTTTGCTACGTGAAAAACCAGGTGATGAATCTCTCTCCAGTTTTCACAAGTGGTTTCATTGGAAGGCACAGGTATGATACTTTCTAACTCAGGTGTAAAACCTATGGCAGTTGATTCTGCCAATGAGCTGGACTCTGTGTAATTCATCTTGAAAATTCCTGTAAAAAAAATAAACAAAAAGGACAATCATAAAAATGGCAAGAAGTGTTAAATCACAATTATTTCTGTGAATTAAATGTTGGTAAATAGACCTCTCTAGTACTTATGAATTAGATAGACCCCAGTTAAAATCCCAGCTGTGTCACATATTAAATTTATCCATGTCCTCCCCTGTTAAAGGATGATACTACCTTATTTGCCTTATGACTAAATGAAATTAAATATATAAAATATCTAGCATAGTACACAACTATGCCCTCTCATATGTGTGTGTATGTGTATGTATGCTTGTGGGGAAGGGAGGGATTAAGAAATTAACTTGTTTAAAAGACAATCACAAATGTTCATAAACCAATAATTACAAAGTGATTATAATCTTCCATCATATTCCCACTTGTGACACTGAATTCAAACACGAAGAATGAACTGGAAAAACGAATTGCTTTAATGCTTTCAAAAATATTAACATCCTGATCTCTACTATTTAAAGGCTTAGATATTTAGAAGACTCTATTGTTGTTGTTGTTGTTTCTCCCCAAGTCTTACTCTGTCCTCTAGGTTGGAGTGCAGTGTCACGATCACAGCTACCACAGCCTTGACCCGCTGGACTTAGGCAATCCTTCCACCTCAGCCCTCCAAGTAGCCGAAACTACAGGTACGTGCTACCATGCCTGGCTAATTTTTTGATTCATTGTAGAGGCAAGGTCTCGCCATGTGGCCCAAGTTGGTCTCGATCACCTGGGCTCAAGCAATCCTCTTGCCTCTACTTCCCAAAGTGCTGGGATTATAGGCTCGATTCTTACACCACCATTAAATAACTGTATCATATGAACATACATAATACATTATCATATATGTACATAATATATAATTATATATATTACCATAAACATTTATATGTACACAGAGAAATGTAACATTTACATTTTTCTCTTATTGTCTAATTTAAATCTCAACTTTTCTTTCCCATACGATTTCTAGTTGGTAGCATCTCAAAAATAAAAAAAGGAGTAAACTTCCAGTTTATTTATATGTAGGAGAGGTCATAAATATACACTTGACTATTTAATTTTAAAATATAATATTATACATTTCAAAGAATACACACTTACACATGCTTATATAAAACAGCACAGTGACACTATTTCCGGACTATATCATCTGTCTTTAGTCTCTGGTTCTTTAAAAAAAAACTCTTTTCTGCCAGGAACAGTGGCTCATGTCTGTAATACCAGCACTTTGGGAAGCAGAGGAGAGAGGATTGCCTGAGCTCAGGGGTTCAAGACCAGTCTAAGCAACATGGTGAGACCTTGTCTCTACAATAAATTTTTTAAAATTACCCGGGCATAGCGGTGCATGCCTGTGGTTCCAGCTACTTGGAAGGCTGAGGCAGAAGGATTGCCTGAGCCTAGCAAGCCAAGGCTGCACGTGACCATGAGTGTGCCACTGCACTCCAGCCTGGGTGACAGAGTGAGATTCCAATTAAAAATATATATATATATATATGTTTCCATTATCAATTGTACAAATTTGGTCCTTGCCAAACACTATGTAGGTTTACAGAATATGTGAATCATTGTGTTTCAGGAAAAGAATTCCAAATGGGGACCCAAAATACCTTTAAGTTTAATTTAGAAATATGTATTTCTTTTCTTTTTTTTGGTGGTAAAGGGGTGATTTATTTGAGGAATTTTTGAACGGAAGCGTGGTCTTGAGCAGCAGCAAGACAGTTAGATCTCTGCACTGTTACTCCTCAGACCCAAGAGACACATACCACAGACAAAGAAGGTACATGCTCTATAGACAGTGAAAGGCAGTCCTCCAGAAAGGCAAAAATACTATGTGCATCATAACCTATGATTTGTGCGATGTCATCAAGGTCACTTTGATCTAAAGCCAAGATTTATAGTGAGTACATGTTTCACTAAGGACAGGAAATAAAGTAGGGGTCAGTAAGTATCCACAGGACTGGGGCTAATCAGAAGTCAACATGGTGGATTAGCATCTAAGAGGAAGTCACTTCTGTCTGCATACCATCTTATACCCACACTTTTTGTTTCTAACATTTTTTTACTTAGGTGTCCTTTGTTACCTTTTCTATTTTATGTAATCCCATTATGTTTCCTTCATTTCTTTTTGGAATAAGATGGGTTAAAAATAGTAATAGTAAGTGCTTAAATAATAAAGAATATGACTTTTAGAAATATGTCTTTCTTTCCAAATGAGGTCACGCAATTAACCGTACTTTTCAATTTATTGTTCTCAACATACTAAGTAGAGGTTTTTGATGGTGGAATAATTGGCACAGAATGGGCATTCTGAAAGGATGTTAACAGACAAATGTGAAAGGATTCCACATCTCTTAAAGGTGATAAGAAAATGCACACAAATTTACAAACTGTGAATGAAATGATCAAGTCAATTAAAGATCTCTTTACATAATTCTGAAATAGCTCATACATGCCACAGTAATAGTTGACTTACATATTGATTTGCTACAAAAAGGAAAGAAACAAAAATTCAACTACTTCCCAAATGTCTAAAATCAATAGGTATATAAGCCAATTGGGACGGAGGAGGAGGATCATTACGTTAATAACTCCATTTATACACAGTTTGCTTTTGAGGGCCAAATCAGAATGAGTCTCAGAATTTCTGCAGGAGAGAGAAAGGTACTGTGTCCTGTCACTCAAAAACTATTTACAACCCTAGCATCACACAAGTTAACAGTAACCACCATGTATATACAGCACTCTAGAATGTGCTTACACTCCCATGGTCTTTGTTGTTTGTTATTCTAACTACTCTTTGTCCTCTGCAAGGCACGGACAATATTTATTCATCTATGTCCTTCCAAGAGCTCGCCTCTGTAGAGACCGCCACAGAGACAGAGATGAGAGTCATACTGAAGGGACATAAGCATAGCAAACATTTCTAGAAATCACGTTGCAGCCTCCTCAAACTGCCGTAATAAAGACAGGAGAGTGCCTAGCCTTCCTGGAGTTGACGAGGCCACCAGGGAGCCACATAAGCCAGGGAAAGACACTTCTGCTCCTTGGGTCTGTTTCTCCCTTGGAATCGAGGCGGATGGACTAGATGGTTTTTAAAAGTCCTTCAAGTTGTAATAGCCTATGGTTCTATTATACATTTATGTAGTAAATCAATCATGTTCCCCAATCTCACCTGCCTATCAGTCCACTGTAGCTCAATTTCAGGCTTTTAAAAGTTCTCAAAGTGGCACTAAAAGTACCAATTTCTGGTCTAAGAAAAATGATAGGAAAACTACAATTTACTAACTCCCAAATCAGAAATTCTAATAGCAATTTTAAAAAGGTAGATTCATTCAACAACATGTTTTGATGCACCAACACCTTACTAAAGAGATATATAGATCTCTCTCTCTCTCTCTCTCTATATATATATATAATTGTGTACTGTAAAATGCCAGTAACCTATTATCAAAAAATATTGATCGGATCTTCCTGGCTTCAGCTCACTTTGATTACCACTTAATGGATTTAAGAGGCTTACACTGAACTATTTTTATACAAATAATGAATGGATTGAAGGAGAAAGGTTAGACTGGTAAACTCGTAAACTTTCAGATTAATTCTGATTCTAGCAAGAGAAACTATCTTCCTCCCACCAGATCCTCAAAGTGAGCTGAAGCCAGGAAGATCCGATCAATATTTTTTGATAATAGGTTACTGGCATTTTACAGTACACAATTATATATATATATAGAGAGAGAG
>CAUYQG010175843.1:0-10442 GCA_963574415.1 Tarsius wallacei | reverse complement strand
TGGACACGTGGGGTACAAGTCAGGATTAGGTACATAAGTAGTCTATGTGTAGCTGAAGTTTGGGACTCCAACTGGTCCTTAGTTCCTTTGGTTTAGGACAAGGTACCCTTTGTATCGTTACATGCCCCTTATCTTTCCTTCCCCTGGCAGTGTCCCATGACTGCTGATCCCCCCTCGTGCTATTGTGGTCAATGTTCAGGTCCCACTTATGAGTGAGAACATGTGGTATTCATTTCTTTGTTTCTGTGATAGATCACTGAGTATGACGGCCTCCAACTCCACTCAATTTACCATGGAGTTGAAATGGATATTTTTGTACTTGAGACATGTTTTTTTTCCCCAGATGTTATTTACACATACAAATTATGACATCATTAATTATTCAGTTTCAGGGAGGGTGGGGTCCAAGACTGAAGATTTTTAAGTGTATTTTGGTTATTTAAGTTCTATGCCATTAATGATTATATTAATTGGCAATGTCTTTGTACAGAAAATTCAAGTAGAAAAAAATCACAAATGTATTGACTATATCATATATACTATATATGTATATACATAGCTAGTAACAGAAATCAAACTAAAAATAATACTATAAGAAAGAAAAAACAGTTTCTGTTGAAAGTTTTCCCAAACTTGAAGAAAGTCTATGCTTTCTTCAGTAAAGGGAATACTTAGACATTTCAAGGACTGTTGGACTTGGAATCTGAGTTGACAAGATACCCAGAGATCCAAAACATCATCATGGTCCACTGAGAGAGTGAAAATTAAAGTCACTCAATTCTTCTCAGAACCAGCACATTTGACAGAGTGGGGACAAATGAGGCCTTCTATTTAGCAAGAAAATGGCTCTTTTTAATTGCCTTTTTAAAAAAATGTATTTAGTCACTAAATCATTCAACAAATATTATTGAATATCTGTACTATGATAGTCAAAGAGCTTATTGTTTGGTAGGATAGACGGGGAAATTACTTAAAGTCCAGCTTTCAAGAATAAAGTGACATTTTTTAGTAAGGCCTTAAGGATAGGGCTTTACAGTGGCTTGAAATCGCCTTGCAAGCAGGAAATGATTGGGCAGAAAATGGTTTTAATGGAAATGAAATCATATGCACAGTCCCTTACAAAGTTTCTTATGTATATGGTCACATTTGATTTTCATAGAATATCAAGAAATATTGTCTATCTAAACAAAAGCTTAATTGAATGAAACTGATGGTAGAGCCACCAGGTAAATCTTGCTAACAAGACACATCTGTCACAAGGGAGCAAATGACTGTTGTCTCTGGCTGTGTAGGCACCATCTGATGGGGACTTCTCAGCCTTCTAGTAAGGGCATTTCAAACAAAAGGATGTCATAGCCTGACATCCTTTAACTAATATAGTCTCCTGTAATAGCTATATCTTAAAAATAAGATATTCTGAATTTATTAGTTAATTAGATAATCTTTCATTTCTGATAACATCATTTTTCTCCTCTAAAAGTAGGCACAACCCTTCTTGTTCATCTGTTCGTTCATTGAAAAAATATGTATTTATCGAGTGCCAAGTTCTGCATTAGGCACTATCGAATATCTAAATATAATAGATTTTCACACTAATGGTATTTTTCCCAATAAAGAAAAAATGCATAAACATTATCCAGTATATTACTTATTTTAATTTAGGTAGCTGAAAGAAATGGAAATAGGCCAGAGAAGAGAAAAAAAGGAAGATGCTGTGTGAATCTCAGTAAATGTGGACTTTTCCTACAAAAAACTCCTATTTATAACACACCTTAGAGTTTACAAAATGCATGTGTGTATTGCTTTATTTAATTTTCTCATAGCTACTCCATGAGAGAAGTATTTCCATTTTAAAATGTGAAAACAGAGATTCATCAATGTGGAACAATTTTTCCAGTGTTACACAGCAAGTGATAAGAGTCAGGACTTAGACCCTCATCTTCTAACTCTGTAGTAGACACTAGACCTGGACATATACCACCTGAATCCCTACTCAGGGAAGGGAAACTGCTGTGCAGCTGTGGAGAGTTTAGTCAGCAGACAGCCTCTAGCTGTCAGTTCCTCCCACAGCTGCAGAGAGTCACCCTGCCCCAAAATTGCACCTTTCCTGGGACAGCCTGCATCTAGTGGTGGAGAGAGGCAGTGCTATAAAGGTGTGGCCATTTTGACTTTATATAGGACACTTGGATGGGCATTATTTGCTTTAGGGTTCTCTACCGGGTTGGCCAAGGCCTTGTTTTACCTGCACAGCAGCTCATCTTCTCCCTCTGCCCAATATTGCTTTTTCCTCCTTCCTTGTACAAATGTTTATCCCTAATAAAGATTTTGTGTCCTCAAATGACAATTCCATGTTTACTTCCATGGAACCTTGCAATGATTGGTTTGGGGAGCGTTCTGAGAAAACAGCCAAGAGAATGGGTTTTTGGAGCCCGATCACTTACCTTTCAAGTGGAAATGAGAACCCCTTCACTAGTGGTCGGTGGAACACAGATGGCCTCTGGCACCAGGCAGCAGTCCAATTATTAAAAGTTTCACCTGAGGAGCACTGGAAATGCATCATGGGTGCCATATATAAGGCATTTGAAGTATAGAGAGGGAATATTAACTACATGGCTCACAAGATCTGATGACTACAAATATAATAAACTACTGAGGGTAACAGGCAATTGAAAGCCAGAAAGCTAACAAGGCCTCTTTGGTTATAATGCAAAAGAGCTCTTCACCTCCTATATCATCAGGAGGGCAGAGAACTCTGAAAACCAAATCTAGGACTTAATAGAGTGGTTGGACTTCAACTAAGGTTAAATACCCAACCAAGACAAGGCCCTTGATTGGGAAAATCAAGCATCCTGACACAAGGATGGGTTCATCTAGGTGAGTGCTCACAAAGATTTTAACTCCTCACACTCCCCCGAACCTTCTGAGCCAGTAGACATGGCTCACCTTGTTTCTATCAAGAACTATCTCACCTTACTATTCCTATGATGAAAGACTATGCAGAGGCCCCTTCCTACGGGCAACATATGCTTCCTCTAAGGACCCACTCCTACCTCCCCTTCAGGATATTATCCTTAGAGTTAGAGCTAAGTTGACGCATGACCCAGCTGGGGATGTGTTGAGCCTCATATCCAGAAAAGGGATTCTACTTCAAAGAAGCTGAAAGAAGTACCAGCAAGAGAGACAGGAATATACATGAGACTGGATTCTGAGGATGCTTGATGATGGGGCAGGAGTCAGGGAAGGGAGATCACACAATTGGAAGCATTTGACTTGGGAGTGCGTTCCTGAGATACAGGATTTAATATCCTGTCAAGGACCCCAGAAAATGGTGCAAATGTTCTACTATGATGGCTCCAAGAAGTAAAGAAAATACCAGAGAAAAAAATATGTCATAATTGCTGTGGCAAATAGTAGAAAAGGGGATGAAAAGCCTCAGGGAAGTGGGCATTTTGGAACAGATATTTCTATGTACGGCTGTAAGATGCACCAGAAGATTATACTCCATGGAAAGATCCAGAGGGCACTTTACTGAAAAAGGCCACGAGAAATGCATTGGTAAGAGGGTCACCAGCAAACATCACTCAAGATTTCAGTGGTGGCCTCCTCTACAGGACAGAAATGACAGCAGAAAGAGCCCTTATAAATTTAGTTCACTGATAGCACTGTAGAGGATACGACCCAGGATAGCAGAGGTCAGGTGGTGGTACTTAATCACCAGAAGCCAGGAGGTTGCAATTATTATAAGACAAAGTTTGCAAGGTAGTCCATGTAGCCTGGCCCAGGAGAGTTATAGAGATTGTTTATAGAACAGGGCCTCTCCAGGGGCAAAATTTATGGGCAGCTGAAAAGAGTATTACTTAACTTGTAATATTTGTAAAATCTGGGAGGCTGAAGGCCGTCACTTTAATAAACAGTCATGATTCTTTGTACAGTTGCCAGACCTGAACCAGTTCTCAAACTCAGAACTCACTGACAGAAGAGGTGGCTGGGTCCCTAGGAGATGGAGTTCTGCCATTTATCTCCTTCTCCTCCTCCTCCTTCCTCTTCTTTACCTGCAGAGACCTCTGGCCATTTATTTGGATAACCATGCACTGGAGAAAGGGGATACTTTAAAAAATTTTTTATTTTATTTTAATGCTGTGGGGTACAAGTCATGATTATGTACATAAGTAGTTTAAGTTCAGGTAAAGTTTTAGGCCTCCCGTTGGACTTCACTCTGTCTGGATTAGGATCAGGCACCCTTATTGATGTTATGTGCTCCTCCCCAGCAATGGCCCACTACTGCCAATCCCCTTTTTATAGTTTTTTTAAAAAATTTTATTTAAAAGATGTGGGGTACAATTCAGGGTTAGGTATACAAATGGTCATCATACAGGTAAAGTTTGGGCCTCACTTTGGTCCCCACGTCACCTGGTTTGAGATAAGGTACCCTTATTGATGAAGTGTAACCCCCTTCCTCCCCTGGCAGTTTCTCACTACTGCCAATCCCTTCCTTGTAGTGTTATGATAATTGTTCAGAGTCCGCTTATGAGTGAGAACATGTGGTACTCAGTTCTGTGTTTCTGTGATAGGTCACTCAGTTTTATAGACTCTAAATCCATCCAAGTTGCTGTGAAATTCATAAATTTTGTCCTTCTTTATGGCTGCATAATATTCCATCAGGTATATGTACCACATTTTTAAAATCCTGTCCTCTTTTGATGGGCAGCATGGTTGGTTCCATGTTTTTGCTATTGTGAATAATGCTGCAGTAAACATACATGTACAGGCATCTTTTTCATAGAATGATTTGAGTTCCTCTGGGTATGCCCCCAGAAAGGGGATTGTTGGGTCACATGGAAGGTCATTGTTTAGATCTTTTGAGAATTGTCACACTGTTTTCCACAGAAGTTGTAGAAGTGTTTCCTTTTCACCACATCCTCTCCAGCATCTTTTTTTGTTTTTTGTTTTTTTTCTTTTGAGTTACTGATGATGGTCATCCTGCCTAGAGTTAGGTGATATTTCAGGGTGGTTTTGATTTGCATTTCTTTGATGATTAGTAAGGCTTAGCATTTTTTCATGTTTCTGTTGGCTGCTCATATGTCTTCTTTTGAGAAGCGTCTATTCATATCCTTTGTCCACTTTTTAATAGGGCTATTTGGATTTTTTTTTCCTTTGGGGCACATTTCAGATCCTTGAGGATCCTAGATGTTAGGCCTTTGTGAGACATACAATTGGCAAACATACTTTCCCATTCTGTGGACTGTCTTCCCACTCTCTTGATGGTTTCTTTTTCTTTGCAAATTTTTCAGTTTGTTAACCCCACAGCCAAAATATTGCTAAACAAACAAAAATTGGAAGACTTTCCCCTGAAAAACAGAACAAAACAAGTCTGCCCTCTTTCACCCCTACTGTTCAGCATAGTGTTGGAAGTCCTAGCTAGAGCAATCAGGCAAGAGAAGGAAATCAGGAAAGTCCAAAAAGGAAAAAAGGAAGTCAAGTTATCCCTCTTTCCTGACAATATGCTTCAATACCTCGAAAATCCAAAAGAATCTGCTAAAAAACTTCTTGCACTGATAAAGGACTTTGGCAAAGTCCCAGGGTACAAATTCAACATGCAAAAGACAGTCGCATTCTTATACACCAGCAACAAACAGGCAGAGAACCAAATAAAAAGCACAATCCTATTCACAATAGCCACCAAAAAATGAAATACCTCAGCATCTCCCGAACCAGAGAAGTGAAAATTGGAATTGGCAACCAATTCCTGATAAAACCCCAAATGCCCATGTCATAAGAGAAAAGATAGCCAAGTGGGACCTCATCAAACTGAAAAGCATCTGTCAAGCAAAATAATGTGTGTGTGTGTGTGTGTGTGTGTGTGTGTGTGTGTGTGTGTTGGAGTCTCACTCTTGTCACCCAGGATGGAGTACAGTGGCACGCTCACAGCTACTGCAGCCTTGACCTGCTGGGTTTAGGTGATCCTTCCTCCTCAGGCTTCCAAGTAGCTGGAACTACAGACACATGTCACCACGCCCAGCTAGTTTTTGTGATTTATTATAGAGACGAAGTCTCACCAGGTTGCCCAAGCTGATCTCAAACCCCCGGGCTCAGGCAATTCTCTCTCCTCGGCCTCCCGAAGTACTGGGATTACAGGCTGAGTCACCACACCTGGTCAATAATTGTTTTAAACAGTAATTTGTATGGCTATATTATGCCATGTGAAAACACATTTTTCTCTTTCTCTACAATCAGTAAACCAGATAAATTAATACACTTCTGAAGTCAAGAAATATAACCAATTGAAGATTAAGAGTACATTTTTATAATAATATTTGGAGCTCAATTTCCAGATACTTGCATATTGTCTTAACCATTTGATCATATGTGATTTGATTTTTTTTTCCAAATTCAGAATTACGTTTTTTTCTACCTTAATGTAACATACTGGGGCTGGATTTCATATAGATTCTGCTGCCTTTATCTCTAAAGAACTAGATGGTTCTTCTGCAACCACAATCATTTTAAATAGTTCAAACCAAATCATCAATAAGTATATTTTGATATAAGGCTTACAATAATTTAATTTGCTATCAAAAAGTAATTTGAGCAAACTGATGAATGGGTTATATGTTTTGCTTCATGTTTTATTGCAGTTTTAATAACTGAAAATAGAAGTAAGACTAAGCTAGTTTCTACATTGGTGGAATTTTTTATTCTAATAATAACTTAAAAAGTGAGTACTATTTTTGAAATAAGGCTTATATAATTATTTTATTTAATAAAATTGCAGAATTATTATTCTCATTGTACACTGGAATAGTCTGAGATTTGAGAGAAAGAATAATCTAAAACAGTAGAAACTTTTTATGTGGTGTACTATCATATCAGGTACAATTTTGATTACTAGTGTTTGCTAATAAAATGTATATTAAATAAATTAACAAGGCTTTTTAATAGTTCATGAGTCAAGATTTAAAAGCAGCTTTGCCTGACTCCAAAATTTGTATTCTTTTTAACCTCCTAGAACAAAGAAAGTTGAATTCTCTGAATAATATTAAGATTCAAATATTGCACTTTTGTTTAACTAAAAAGAAATGGCACTTAAATTTTAATTAAATTTAATTGTTTTTGTTTTTGTTTCTTTGAAAGTCAAACAACTCCATTCACATCTCTACCAACATATACACTGAGAGTGAACAACTGAGGGAAAAGCTTGAGTATGAATCTGTATTGGTAATGCAGTTAGAGTTACTCTTAGTTTAATGAACTTTCCACTTATCCTTTGGATAAAACATCATATTATTTATCCTAACACAGCATGAGCCTAAGAGTTGATTGTTCTGTCTTCTAGATTAAGTCATTTTTCCCACCAAGATTTTACATTCATAAGAGAGAAGAAAGTATAGGTTGGAGATGAACCATGGCATTTTATTCTTTTAACTGTGCTGCTATCATGTTTCTTTTTTTGTTTGTTTTTGTTTTTGTTTGGGGTTTGTTTTTTTTTAGGTGGAGTCTCACTCTGTCACCCAGACTGGAGTGCAGTGGCCACTCCCGGCCAATGCAGCCTCGACCTGCTGGGCTCCGGCGATCCTTCCGCCTCAGTCTTCCAAGTAGCTGGAACTACAGGCGCGCGCAAGCACACCCGGCTAATTTTTTTGATTTATTGTAGAGATGAGGTCTTGCCAAGTTGCCCAGGCGGGTCTCGAACCTGCGGGCTTAGGCAATCCACTCACTTCAGCCTCCCAAAGAGCGGGATTACAGGCTGAGCCACTGAGCCCGGTTATCATGTTTCGTTAATCTAATTTTGATTTGAATAATCAAATACAAAAATTGTCAGATTTTCTATCCTAGAACATCAATCTAAAGACAACAAGCTTTCTTTTAATGTAAAAGTAAAAACTATCAATATAGGGAAGATAGGGTATCATGAAGTTTTACTATTTTATAGCTACAACAGATTATGTATATTTGTGAATTCATTTTTAATGTTATATACTTAAACTAGAAGTATTTTTCTTTTTACAATGAACTTTTTCTTTGAGGGTGATTTTATGAGTTCCACAAATTAACAGATTATATTGTTTTTTAAATTTGAATCTCTAAACTAGCTCACAGCTGATTGTTAAAATTCAACGTGTGTTCAATAAATGGAATACAATGCCTTTTATTAAAAATTTTACAAACTGCAAACTCTTCTGAAAATTTATTTTCTTGGCCTTTGAATTCTAGTAAGTGTACAGTTTAATTCTTGCCATACAAAATGTTGAAACTCTACAGAATAATACTTATAATCTAATATAAATAAAATATACAAGAAATATCAAGACAATCTTTAAAAAAGTAATAATGTTGTTTGGCACCAACCAAAATATTTTCTAATACCAAAATGTTTCTCTAAAAATGTGTATTTTGAAGTATTGATTTTGACACATATTAATTCATTTTAAGTTCCTTTCAAAAACAAAAAAGTACACTTTGTATATATCATATAGCTTCAGTTTAATTCACCATGTACATGACTGTTCATTGTATTTATTATTTCCTATACACATAAAAACCATAAACAAATGCTATTCTTCAAGTCGTTTGAAACATAACTAAAATTTGAAACCCCTGGAGGACATTCGCCAAATTTTATGGCTAATATCTTTACACTGCACACATACATAATAAAAAACAGAACTGTCATATTTACTTCAATGGACATTTATAATGAGATTTGTATTTTTGCCAAGAAATTTGAACTTCACAACAAATCAGTTATGCTGAGACATGAAAACAAACATGGAACATTATGAATTATACCAAGATACGATTTTAGCACACAAAATACTTGACATCTGCAAGTAACTAAATCTCTCTGTAGTGAATTCACCTGAAACCTAAAATGGGCCTGTAGAGCAATTCTTGAAATAAAATTATGATCGATACTTTGATGTAGTGATATAATCAGAAGGTGAAGGGATTTTCATGGATTATGTGAATATGCAGCTCTTCATTTACTGTTAAGGTGACTTACCCTCATTGTTTTGAAAACACCAATGTAAATCAATATTACAAAGTAATACATATGAACAACTGAAGTAATGAAGTTCCTATCAACAGGAATGTAACAGCCTTAAATATAGGTTGATAGAGTTGCACTGCCATTAGCCGTATTTTTTATCAAAACGGAAAATGGTGCTTATTAAAATTCCAGAACCCACAATAGTACAATAATTTTTAACTAAAAAATAAATATATTAATAGAAAAATCAATGTGTGTAAAAATGCAATAATAATTTTAGAATCTAGGTTTTTCACCTGCAGGAAACCTACAGGTTTTTCCTCCAGTAGGAAATCAGAAATTTGTACAAGAAGCAGTCAATTCTTCATTGTGTAGACTTTCCATTACTATAGAATATCTAGCAAACAAAATACCAATAACAGATCTCAACATTGTGAAAATAAATACTGCACTAAAAATTTTCAAAAGGACTTTTAAGGCAAATAACCTTATTCCTATAGTTTTTTCATATAGATTACTAGTATTCTCAGTGAAGGGTGCTTTTAATTCTTTTTCCTTAAGAGGATTTTTAATTTGATTTTAACATATGCAGTATATGCAGTTAAGCTCTTAAGTCATTATTTTAAAAAGACCTTTTTAAAGACTCCTATTTCCTTTCTTAAGCAAAACTGCTGGTGTAGCCTAAGTTACATTTGGATTTCTCTGTGTGAGGTCAAAAGTTTCTACTTTCAACCAGAATGCTTCTTTGTGTATATTTCTATAACACTGCTTGTAAAATTTTCTGTTTGCTGTTCTGTTTCCTGGAAGACCACCCTAACGTATGAATAAATATCCTACAAAAATTCAGCCGACTCCTGTTTTCTGGTTGACCAACTGCTGTCACTTTGGTATAATCATTCAAAGGCCAAAAGAATGCAAGTTTGTAAACAAAGAAAACTGTGCATCCCAGGGACTACATTCTATCCCTATCTTTTTTTATTTAGTAATGACACACAAAGTTCAGTTGATTGCTACACTACTCATAATTAAATATATTCATACTGTTCATAAATTCAACATATACACACCTTAATGCACATACGTCTAAGTCTAGCTACGAGATGATGAATGATATCACGATGAGAAGAAAGTTCTTGTTTATCTCACATGCGACTGTAACCTCAGGGTTGACAACAGCGTCTGGCATGCAAGTGGAGGTTAATAAATATTTATCGATGGCTAAGGAGTTGGAACTTTATGCTATGGTCTTGGATGGCCACAGTGTATTTTGTCACAGGAAGATAAAATCATCTCCTGGTTTTCTTTTTTTTTTTTTTTTTTTGAGTTGGGGTCTCACTCTGTCGCCCAGACTGGAGTGCAGTGGCCGCTCCCGGCCACCGCAGCCTCGACCTGCTGGGCTCCGGCGATCCTTCCACCTCAGCCTTCCAAGTAGCTGGAATTACAGGCGCGCGCT
>CAUYQG010175841.1:0-14559 GCA_963574415.1 Tarsius wallacei | reverse complement strand
TTAAGACATCTCAGATACAGCAGCAACAACAACTAACATTTGTGTAGCACTTTACAATTCACAAAGTGCTTTCAACATACATTATCTCATTGAATCCTCACAACAACCCTGTGAGGTAGGTATTTCTGCCAATTTACAAGTGAGGTAACTGAGGCTCAAAGATTCCAGGACCTTTAAAGAGATCCACAGCAAATTACTAGTAAAGATGGATCATAAAACCAGATCTTTTGATTCCAAGTCCCATTTAATGCCAAATAAGTATTTATTTTTCAGTGTAGAATTATAGCACACAATATTAAAGACAGTCTTACAACTGATGCAACTTTTCAAAAATGGAAGCTTTCATAAGGAAAAATTTTATTTATTTGATTTATATGAAAATTCCTGAATTTTTCAGTTTTTAAATTAATTTGGCCAATACTGCCATGACTTTAGTCATGTTTTGCTTAGTATTGACAAATTAAAATAGCTTTCCTTTTGTTTTAGGATCACAGATAATCCTTTACAGAAGAGCACATATGTAGGCTCTATGCATCTAAACACTAATTCAAACGTCCCATCCCTCCCTGACCTACCAGCAAATGCACTAAGAAAAAAAAAGTCTGCCCTCCTCTGTAGGAATTAGCAGCAGAACACAGGTTATGAGCAGTCATGCTGTGCTAGAAATTAGTTTCTTTTCAAGTGGAAGAAAAGGGAGGGAAGGCATCATATTAAACCTCTACTGAGCCTCGGGTGCCCCAAACTAACAGGCATATTGCATTTACAGGAATAGATTCATTACCACTATCATGACCAAAGAGCAATTACAAGGCATCCTCTCGTGGCACTAGTACAAAACAAACAGAGAAATACGGCCCCTACCCTAGAGCAGCTTGCTGAAGTCTAAGGTCTGCCAGTTCTAAAGCAGTGCTCATCACAAAACAACATTGAGCTTGACAAAAGTAAAGAAAACAAAGAAAAACAGGCTACCCAAGTAACTATTAAATAACCACCTAAAATAAAATAATTACAAAGTGAATAGGGACATAGGAGAAGGAAGAATATAAACAATTTCCTGATTAGAGCCATAGTGTGGCATGGCTATAGAGCACTAACAAACAACTAAAGCTGACAAACCAGTCTGGCACGAAACCAAGTGGGAGCGTTGTTCTTTCTCAGGTAAGCTTTATACTGGTGGTGCATCTAAGAGGCAGCATCACATCAGTAATAGCTCATAACAAAAAATAATCATGGGATGAACCTGATGTACACTCAGGATCAGAAGAACCAACAATCTTACCCATTAGCAGTTTAGCCACATGTGTACATAGATCAAATCACATACATATACTTAGTCTAAGTCATTTATACCAAGCTAACAAAAAAAGAATAGCAATTCCAAACATTTACTAGCACAGAACTTTGCAAAAAAATTAAATTAGTGAAAAAAGAATCATGCAATTTTACATTTTTGGTGCTTGTTTCCAAGCTGCTACCAAATTTAGAAAATCACTTCCCTTTATAACAAAGGGCTTTCAGAACCTAAATATCAAATGAAATACTTCTAGCATTTAAAGAGTTTATTAGACACATACAATTACATCCAATGAAATTATGAGTGAGCTACAAAATGGAAAATTAAGAACCCACATTGATAAAACCTCAAACACATCTCAGAATAAATTCAAGATTTTCAGCTTAACATCTATATCTTTGCCAATGTTTTAAAAGCAGAAGGACCCATTAAACACTTATGTAATAAAATCAATGTTCTATGCTAAATGCAGAGAATTTTATAGTCCACAGCATGATTTATAGTTACATTATAACCTTTCTTCCACAATGCTTACATTACTTCACAATTATAATAATTATTAAGCTATTAATACAAAGCAGAACACTTCTTCAAATTAAGGTACCTTTTGCTGTACGTAGCAAAGACTGCCTTCCTGCACCAAGTAAAGAAGTGACTCTTGAAATACTGGGTGGAATTTCTTTATCCAGCATAGGACCAACGCGCTGGCAGATTTGCAACAGATGATCAGGAGCCACATGCTTATTGGACAAGACCTGGTTGGAGAGCAAGTTTTAATGACAACACTGTTTACAATAAAAAAAAAAAAAAAACATTAATTATTTAGGGTAAGTCTGACGAAACATGAAAAATACGCATAATTGAAACTATAAAAACATGCTTATAGGAATTTACGAAGACTAAAATAAACAGTATATTGGTCTACAGATTCAAGCCCATAATAAAACTCCAGTAGGACCTTTATTGGTAGAAACTGACAATCTTATTCTAAAATTTATATGCAAATAACCTAGAAAAGCTAAAGCAGCTTTGAAAATAACAAAGTTCCAATATTTGATTTCAAGGCCTATTATAAAGCTACAGTGATCAAAACAGAGTGGGATTGGTATAAAGATAAACAAAGAGATTAAAGAAAAAGTGTCCAAAAGTATACCTGCACATATATAGACAACTGATTTTTGACAAAGGTGCAAAGGCAATTCAGTGGAGAAAAGACAGTCTTCAACAAATGGTGCTGGATCAACTGGATATCCACTTGCCAAAAATAAAAAAACAAACTTTGATCCATACTTCACACCATAAACAAAAATTATCTCAAGATAGATCATGTGTAAAACCAGAAAACTTCTTAAACAAAATATCAGAAAAAATCTTTATGACCTGGCATTAAGCAAGATTTCTAATACAATACACCAAAAGCACAACCCACAAATTAACTGATTGAATGTCATCAAAACCAGCAGCTTCTATTCTTCAAAAGGTACTGTTAAGAGAATGACAAAACCAGACTCAGTGGCCCACGCCTATATTCTCAGCACTTTGAGAGGTCAAGGTGAGAGGACTGCCTGAGCCCATGGGTTCGAGACCAGCCTGGGCAACTTGGCAAGACCTCATCTCTACAATAAGTCAAAAAATTAGCCAGGCATGGTGGCACATGCCTGTAGTTCCAGTTACTTGGAAGGCTGAGGCGGAAGGATCACCTGTGCCCAGCAGGTCAAGATTGCGGTAGCTGTGAGCGTGCCACTGCACTCCAGCCTGAGCAACAGAGTAAGCAAAAAAAAAAGAGAGAAAGAGAGAATGACAAGGCAGCTACAAGTTGAGAAAAATATTCACAAAGCATATATCTAATGAAGGACTTGTATCCAGAATATGTAAAGGGGCAATCTGGCTGCGACATCTATCAACCCATCAATCACCGGGGTGGATTCAGCTAATCTGGGTGGCTAGGCAAATGTCCCTTCCTCTTGCAGGGCTCCATGTGCATCTCTCATGAAGCTGGGTGCTCTATCAAAGAGGATGATGGGCTGGGCGTGGTGGGTCATGCCTATAATCCCAGCACTTTGACAGGCTGAGGTGAAAGGATTGCCTGAGCTCACGGGTTCGAGACCAGCCTGGGTAACTTGGCAAGACCTCATGTCTACAAAAATAAAAAATTTTTTAAAAAGTAGCTGGGAGCCGGGCTCGGTGGCTGTAATCCCGCGCTTTGGGAGGCTGAGGTGAGTGGACTGCCTGAGCCCACGGCTTCAAGACCCGCCTGGGCAACTTGGCGAGACCTCATCTCTACAATAAATCAAAAATTAGCCGGGCGTGGTAGCGCGCGCCTGTAATTCCAGCTACTTGGAAGGCTGAGGCAGAAGGATCGCTGGAGCCCAGCAGTTCGAGGCTGCGGTGGCCAGGAGCGGCCACTGCACTCCAGTCTGGGCAACAGAATGAGACTCCAACTCAAAAAAAAAAAAAAAAAAAAAAGTTAGCTGGGCATGGTGGTGCACACCTGTAGTTCCAACTACTTGGAAGGCTGAGGCAGAAGGATCACCTGAGCCCAGCAGGTCGAGGCTGCGGTGGCTGTGAGTGTGCCACTGCACTCCAGCCTAGGTGACAGAATAAGACTCCAAATCAAAAAAACAAAAAAAGAGGACGACCATCCCTGCTATACGAGGGCTGTTCTTCAGTCAAGGGTATACAAGTAGCTGTGCTCCCCCTGCTAGAACCTCCAAATAAGCTCTCCAAAACTCTCAAAACTCAACAACTTGCTTTTTAAAAAATGGGCACAGATTTGAAAAGGCATTCCACCAGAGACAATAATACAGATGACCAAAAAAAAAAAAGTAAAAAGATGTTCAACATCATTAGTAACTAGTGAAATGCAATAAGAATCATGAGATACCACTACATACCTATTAGAATAGTTAAAATTAAAAACACTTGATCAGAACAAGAGTAACAATAATAGATGATGGGAATGTAAAACTGTACAACTACTTGGAAAGGGGTTCAGCAGTTTCTCAAAGAGTTACACATACACCTACCATAAAGCCAGCTATTCCACTCTTGAGTATTTACCCATAATAGCACATGTCCATATAAGGTTTATACATTGTCTTAGCGGCTTTCTTTTCAATAACCCCAAAGTAAATACAACCCAAATGTTCATTAACAGGTGAAGGAATAAACACATTGTGGTGTACCTATACAATGGAATACTATTCAGCAATAAAAAGAAATGAACTCTTGATAGATAGCATACAACACAAATCTTAAAATTATGCTGAAAGAAGCCAGAAGATCTTCCAAATATAAGATGCGGAGGTGACAGTGATGTTGATGATCCTAGATCCTATGTAGGCCCACCACTAATGTGCTTGTGTTCTAGTTTTTGACAAACTTTAAATGTTAAAAACAAAATTAAAATTTTTTTAAACAGAAAAAACTTAGAGAATAAGGATATAAAGAGACAAATTACTTCTCCACAGCTACACAATGTATCTGTGTTTAAGCTAAATGTTATTACAAAAGTCAAAAAAACTGTTTAAGGTTTATAGGCTGAGCACAATAGCTCATGCCTATAATCCCAGCTCTTTGGGAGGTTGGGGTGAGAGGACTGCCTGAGCACAGGAGTTCAAGACCAGCCTGGGCAACTTGATGAGCCCTCATCTCTAAAATAGATCAAGAAAAATTATCCGGGCGTGGTAGCACAAGCCTGTAGATCCAACTACCTGGAAGGTTGGGGCGGAAGAATTGCCAGAGCCCAGTATGTCAAGACCGTGGTGGCCCTGAGCAGGGAGTCATCGCACTCCAGCCTGGGCAACAGAGGGAGTCTCAAAAAAAAAAAAAAAAATTAAAGTTCATCAAGTGAAAAAGGCACAATAAGCTATGGTTAATTTGTTATATAAGAAAAATATTTTTAAATAAATTTAGTGTACCCTAAGTGGACAGTGTTAACGAAATCTACAGTAGTAGACGGTAAAATCCTATGCCTTCACATCCACTCACCACTCACTCACTGACTCACCCAGGGCAACTTCCAGTCCTGCAAGCTCCATTCATGGTTAAGTGCCTTATATCATTTTTTATCTTGGATACTGTCTTTTTACTGTCTTTTCTATCTTTAGATATACAAATACTTTTCACTGTGTTACGACTGCCTCCAATATCCAGTACAGTAAAATGCATACAGATTTGTAGCCAAGGAGAAATGGGGTCCACCACATAGCCTAGGTAGGTATCTGTATGTACACTGTAAAATGTTCACACAACAAAATCACCCAACAATGCATTTCTCAAAACATATCCCCATCATTAAATAACACTGACTGCGTAGAGAAATAAATGTATAGTTGGATGCAACTTAGACACTCATTGAATCACTAACAGAAAACTGAAAACCAACAAGATGCTAAATAAGCAAATGGTTAAATGTTTCTGTGAAATGAAAAGGATTGCACAATATAATTTTTTGAAGATGCTATTTTTGTTAGAGTATATGCAAAAAGAAAAATTAACACTTCTCATTTCATTACTTTTTCTATTTTCTCATTGCTTTCGCATTTTCAAAATATTCTACAATGAACATAAGCTATTTTTACTTAACATTGACAATTTTAAGTTACCATTTACGGGAGAAAGACTAATGAACTAATTACATATTAGTTCATACATAAAAGGCTAATTACATATCAATTTTTAGTTACACTTCTATGGAAAAGATCCTTATCGGTTATCTTCAAACATTTATGTAGGCAAACTTTAAGACTTTAAGTTCAGTCTTTACTACAAGATACTGCTCAGGCAAAAGTATCTCAATTTGAAATCCAGTCTCAAATATACTAATAATAATTTAACTAACATACCAGAAAAAGATAGTAAAGGACTCTCCTGAGCCACAGAGTATGTGGTTAACATCCTTCACCCTATACCTAACTTGTTATAGCATCTTGGACAAGTTACTTTCCAAGAACTGACATTCCACATTTGCAAAAATGGGCAATATTGAGCACTTACAACATGCTAGAAACACTAAGTGTTTTAAGATTTTTACTAATGTCTCACTACATTAATAATAGCTAAGCAACTCCCTTGGATCCCCTCCTGCTCTGGGAGCTTGTCTGTTCTCTGAATAAATCTTGCTTTTAAAAAAAAAAAAAAAAATGCTAAACAGTGATGATTATCTAACAGGCACTATTCTAAGCACTTGGTATATACTAACTTACTAGACCTCACAAGTATTACTCCTCACTTTACAGACAAAAAAACAAAGGAACATGCATTAAATAAGCTGCTCAGTTAATTAAGCGTTTTAAAAAAAGGTGCAGAGCTAAAAATACAAACCCAATTTTCCATCATCAATGGATCACTGTAATTAGCTATACTGCATTTTAATAAAAATGACAGGCCGGGGGCTCGCTGGCTCAACCTGTAATCCTAGCACTTTGGGAGGCCGAGGTGAGTGAATTGCCCGAGCCCGTGGGTTCGAGACCTGCCCAGGCAACTTGGCGAGAACTCATCTCTACAATAAATCAAAAACTAGCCGGGCATGGTAGCGCGGCGCCTGTAGTTCCAGCTACTTGGAAGGCTGAGGCGGAAGGATCACCGGAGCCCAGCAGGCCGAGGCTGCGGTGGTAGGGAACGTGCCACTGCACTCCAGTCTGGGCAAGAGAGTGAGACTCCAACTCAAAAAATAAAAAATAAAAATAAATTAAAAATGAGGTGAGTGGATTGCCTGAGCCCGCGGCTTCGAGACCCGCCTGGGCAACTTGGTGAGACCTCATCTCTACAATAATCAAAAATTAGCCGGGCGTGGTAGCACACACCTGTAGTTCCAGCTACTTGGAAGGCTGAGGCGGAAGGATCGCCAGAGCCCAGCAGGTCGAGGCTGCAGTGGCCGGGAGCAGCCACTGCACTCCAGTCTGGGCAACAGAGTGAGACCCCAACTCAAATAAATAAATAAATAAATAAATAAATAATTAAATTAAAATGACAAGATAATTCAGGAGTATCACAGAATTTTAAAGTGGCTTCCAGACATTTTTTAAATCAAATATATGCAAACATCAAAATCAACACAATTTTTTCTAGACAATTAGAGTCTCACATCCAAATCTCATTCACTAAATCCATCACAAATACTAAAATGAAAGTCTCAGCCAAACTCTGAAGTAGCACTTCAAGTAAAATTCATCTGGCACTGCTATAGTTATTATACAATTTTAACAAACAATTTTTGTATTCAAAATGCAACTTGCACATTGCTACATAAGATGGTAAATAATAACGGGAAGATTTGTTCCTAAATGAAATGTCAATTCAAAAAAAAAAAACTGAAAAAAGGAAGATATACTTAAGAGATACTTATCTCATGGCCATTTAATAGTAAAAATTAATTGGTCTGCAATTGAGGCACACATCTCTACATTAATTCTTTTAGCAAGTATTGACAGCCTACTATGTGCTAGGAACTAAAGGTAGATGTACCTACAGATATCTATAACTATAGATGATCTATAGATAACTATAAGTCTCATATAATTTCAAATTTAAATAATCATTTTTTAATTCCAACTACCAAAAGGAGATAACATGAGAAAATACTGCTCTCATCTGAACAATGAGAACAAGCTGGACAAATTTAAGAAATTTTTAAAACCCATCACAGCTGAGGAAACAAAGAAATCTAAATTATCTATACCCCAGAAAGCATGAGCCCCTCTGTGAACAGAAAAAATAATATAAAGAGAGCTTTCAACCCTAGCAGAGAGGCAGGAAGAATAAGAAGAAAACAGACAAGAAAAAAAACCATCCAAACTTAATGGCCACTGGTTGATGAGAATTCTGAGGAGCCACAGTCACCGGTCTGCACCCACCCCAATTCTCTCCCACTAACTGCACCAACTGCATAGAGTCAAAAACTAATCGTAGGGCAGCTCTGGAAGAAACCTTCCATTCCAAGTGCACCACAGAGGCCCTCCTTGGGCTACAGATAGAACAAGGTGGAGAATGATCTCCAGAGGGTGACTCTTTCCACCTCAGTTGAAACTAACAAAGTGCTCCAATAAGCCAGGATAAGGTTTTTTTCTTTTTTAAAGAATGATCTTGGCTGGGCGCAGTGGTTCACACCTATAACCCCAGCACTTTGGGAGGCTGAGGTGAGAGGATTGCCTGAGCCCACAAGTTCAAGACCAGCCTGGGCAACTTGGCAAGACCTCATCTCTACAAGAAACTTAAAAAGTTAGCCAGGTGTGGTAGCTCATGCCTGTAGTTCCAGCTACTTGGAAGGCTGAGGTGGAAGGATCACCTGAGTCCAGCAGGTCGAGGCTGCCATGGCCGTGAGTATGTCACTGCACGCCAGCCTGGGAGGCAGAGTGAGACTCTGACTCAAAAAAAAAAAAAAAGAATGGTCTTAATTTTTGGCCTCCCAAGTTACTGGGATTATAGACATTAGCCACCGCACCTGACTTGTAAGAAGCAAAAGAACCAAAAATACTCTTGCCCCCAAATACGGTTGGAATAACAGCATAGTCACAAGTGCAAGATATATTGTAGCTTTGTAAATACTAATATTAAAATCACCTGAAAATCTTTAAAAATACTAATATCCAGCCCCGACACAATGATTCTGATTTAACTGGTTTGGGGAACACTCTAGGTATCTAGATTTTATAAAGCTCCCAGATGATTCTAATCCAAGGATGAAAACCACTAAGAAAAAGGAACAAGTTAAAATCATAAGGAAATAATTAGTTAAATACAAAATGTGAAAACTTTTACAGGACAAATGACTCAGTCTCCAGTAAATCAATGGCAGAAAAACAAAACAGGTTTCAAGACACAAAAAGATTTAAGATATACTCCATCAGTTCATGTTTGGCTCTTGTCTGAAAACCAATTCAGGGCCGAGCGCAGTAGCTCAAACCATAATCCCAGTACTTTGGGAGGCCAAGGTGAGAGGATTGCCTCAGTCCAGGGGTTCGAGACCAGCCTGGGCAACTTGGTGAGCCTTCATCTCTACAATAAATCAAAAAATTAGTCGGGCATGGTGGCACGTGCCTATAGTTCTAGCTACTTGGAAGGCTGAGGTGAAAGGATCGCCTGAACCCAGTAGGTTGAGACTGTGGTGGCCATGAACATGCCACTGCACTCCAGCCTGGCAACAGAGTGAGACTCCAACTCAAAAGAATAAAAATTTAAACTAAAAGTAAAAAGACATCCAGGGTACAAAGAGAAAACCTGACTAAAGAATGTGATACTGGCACTTGGTGGTATAGTAGACAGTCCTTATTTTATAGAGATGCACTTAATAATTTAGAGAATTGTAATAATGAAATGTAATAATGTCTGAAATTTGCCTTAAAATAATTCCACCATGTTAACCAATGAAATGAATGGCTATCTGGAATGTGCTTAAAAACAAGGAGGGGGAAACAACAGATGTAACATTCTTTGATAATCACATAGGCTGGAAAATGAGTACCTGGTAGATGGGCCATTAATCTATTTTTCTGTTTAAAGATTCCCAATAATATACCTCAAACAAAGTAAATATTATAAGCCGGGCCCAGTGGCTCATGCCTGTAATCTCAGCACTTTGGGAGGCAGAGGCAAGAGACTGCCTGAGTCCAGGGGTTCGAAACCTGTCCAGACAATTTGGTGAGACCTTGTCTCTACAATAAATAAAAAAAATTAGCCAACGTGGTGGCACACGCCTGTGGTTCCAGTAACTTGGAAGGCTGAGGCAGAAGGATCACCTGAGCCCAGTAGGTCGAGGCTGCTGTGGCCATGAATGTGCCACCGCACTCCAGCCTGGGCGACAGAGTGAACCTCCAATACACACAGTAACTTCTCCAATAGTTAAAGCGCTAGTCTTATGTCAAAAGTTAAGTAATTTTCTAATAGCATGACTGTAGCATCAAATATAATGCTTTTTTGCCTCACTGGTAAGGCTATCTCGTATTATCAACAGAGGAAAAACAGGCCAGGTTGCCATGGCTCAGGCCTGTAATTGAGGCAGAATTGCTTAAGCCTAGGAATCTGAGACCAGCCTAGGCAACACAGCGAGACCTTGCCTCCACAAAAATAATTTTAAAAAATTAGCAAGTTGTGAGGAAGCACACTTGTAGTCCCAGCTACTTGGGAGGCTGAGGTGAGAGGATCACTTGAACCCAGAAGGTGGAGGATACAGTGAGCCAGGATCACCCTACGGCACTCCATCCTGGGGGACAGAGTGAGACACTGTCTAAAAAAAAAAAAAGGAATAAAAACTATAGAACAGAGCAGTCCTTTCAACATTTCCCTGACTTAAAAAAGATCTAAAAATGCCAAACTCAGGAAAATAAACTCTGCTATTGTCAAAATTTCTGGAAATCATTCTCTTGAAAATACCTATTTTTAAATGTCTGAATCAAGCATATTCTAAGAAGGCAAATATTAAACTCTTTGTACTATCACCAGGCCGCAAGTATTAATACTTAACTATTCATATAGACGACAAATTCCCTAGTCTAGTTCTTTTTTTTGTTTAATTCAAGAATGGTAATATTCTACTTTATACTTATAAGTTTTATAACTGTAGTAAAAGATCACTCAGAAGCTTTTTTCCCCAACTGTTTTCCTTATACAATGCTGAATATCACGAGGCAATCAAAGAAATGATTTACTCTAATATTCAAATTGACGAAAATATTTTCTTGAAAAATGTTTTATTACACTAAAGACAAATTCCTGCAACTGCTATATCTAAAACGAGTCATGGGGGCTACTAAAGAAGTTCACAAAGTCTAAGAAAAAGAGACGTACAATACACGTTAATAGTGCTCAGAAAAAATAAACCTATTTAATAAAGCCTGTATGAAATTATATGCAGCAATATCACTGTAAAACTCATCAAAAGAAATCAGCTTCCTAAAGCATGCAACAGATATTGTACGGTACAGAGCAGCAAAACTATTGGAGTTGCATATTCACACAGCAGCAAGATTTTTATTACGGTGCTGCGGAAAAAATAAAAAGCTAAACGCAGGAACATTTCTCCACCTTCAGAGACTAAAAATTCTATTCCTAGGGAACAAGTGGCCGCAAGACCTGGGCGGGGCAAAAGAGGGCAGACCAATCAGAGATCGAATTACAAGTCGGGTAGCGGGAAGCAGTCGATGAAAGCGCCCCGCTGAATGGCTGGCTGGCGCACGACACACACCCCATAGGCAGCCGCACCTGGAGACCCACCCCTGCAGCAGGACCTCCGCGTGAGTGTCACTCCCCACCTCGGCTCCGCGCCGCCCCCCAGTGACTTGTTTCCTACCAAAACAAACAGAGCCGCCTCAAAAAAAATTCTTCTGGGGTGAACCCCGCTGTCCCCAAGGCCGCCCCTGGTCACCCGCCCCAGAGAGCGGCTTACACCTTTCACCCCCGGGGCAGGAGTCTCCGCGAGGGGCAGGGGACAAGGGGCGGGGGTCCGGCGCGCGGATAGCACCAGGGAATCACGTCCAATGCTCACCAATTCCTCATAGCTCCTGTTGTGCTCGTTGCCCTCCCAATCCAACCTCTTCGGCAACAACTGAAAAGACACGAAACGCACACGAGTGACCACCGCTCCGACGCTGGCGCAGCGGGAAGGGGCGGGGGCCGCGGGCGAGCATCCCTCAGGGCAAGGTCGGGAGGAGGGACGCGAGGGACGCGCGGGGACGGAAGGGCACAGACCTGGTACTGCTCCAGCTCCTGCACCAGCACCTGCAGCCGAAAGACTCGCGGTCAGGGGTGGGGTCGGGCCCGGGCACGGGGCGCGCCCCCTCCATCCGCCGCCCTCCACCCGCGACTCCAGGCGGCGGCGGCGGCGGCAGCTGCGTTGGCGAGGAAACCGAGGCCGCCGCCGCCCGCGGGCCCGCACTCACCTGGGCCGCTCTCCGACACGGGCCCGCCGATAGGTACCGGGCGATGAGGAAGTACAGCTCTGCGGGAAGACGGGGGAGTCGGGTCAAGACCGTGTGGGGAGGGGTCGGGGCCGGGGAGCCGAGGACCCGGGGGCGCAGAGGACTCGGGGGGCGCCGGGGCGGGGGTGGCACGGCCCCGCGTCTTACCGGACTCGATGAGAGGCACCGGGCGTCGGGCGGACGAGGGCTCCGCCATGGCCGGCGCGGGGCGGGAGGCGGGAGCCAGCGGGCGAGCGAAGCGTGTAGGCCGCGCCGAGGCCTGACCGGGCCAGCGTCCCCTCTCCTCAGGCGCGCGCCGCCGCCGCCATGCCGTGCGCGCCGCTGGGGTCCGACGCCTCCGCAGGGAAGATGTAGTCCGTCCGCGGAAGAGGAAAAGTAGTCCCGGCGTAGTGGGAAAGAGGGTGTTCCTGACGCTACAGGAGGGCCCGAAGTCACGCCCTGCCTGGAAAAGCGAGCCTCGCCTTCTACCCCCGTCTCCGGGGTCGCGGGCAGGAGAATGTGGCCGGTGGGCAGAGGCCTGGGCCCGGGGCAGCGGCGGAGAGTGGGGGAGGGGAACGCGCGTGGCCCGAGATCCTTGCGCGCGGTAAGGCGGCCGTCGGCCTTTGTGAGGCGGCGGCGCGGGGGCCGGGCGGCCCGGCTGCGCGGGTGTTCGGGGCGGAGGTTCAGTCCGTGGCGGGGGGGGAGCGGCGGCCTGCGGCGGGGGCGGGTCGCTGCCGCCCCCCGCGGGAACGAGGCCACAGACGCGGAACCGCAGGGGCCACAGAGCGCGACGCGGCCTGTGGCAGCGTTCTCGACAGGGTCACCCGCTCCAGGTCGCTGGGAAGGGACATGTCGCGGACGATCGTCTGGGGCCGGCGTGTTTGCACTCCACGAAGATCACTCGCTTCGAGGACGTGGAGACCGAGGATCCGCTCGCCATGCCACCCGTGGAGGGGAACGTCGCCCGGAGCGGCTTTCCCGGGGGCGGGGAGGAGGAATGCGGGAGCCGCAGGCCGGGGGAGGGGACGCTGCGGCCCTAGCCCGGCTGGCGCGAGGCTCCCTCCGAGCCCGGGGTCCTTGGACCCTGACCCTCTGTGGCTTGGAGTGTGTCGCAAGCATTTACTGAGAGTCTGCGTCACCCCATGCAGCCGAAGAAGGACGAGTGAGAGACCGAGCCACAGTCCGCAGAACCCACCAAGTCTAGAGGACAGAAATAGTTAATAAAATGCAGTAGGTCGCTGAGGGTGTGCTGGGCAGGGACAGCAGCCCCGCGGTGGTGAGGGCTTAGCCGGGGACATCAAAGGATGCACAGGAAAAGGTGACGGAGGAGAGGGCAATGCAGACAGGCTGCAGACACTTCAAGGGAGAGACTCAGGAAACCTGGGGGAACCATGTGTCTTGGAAGACAGTAGTGGATTTGAGGTTGGAGAGGTGGACAGGGCTAACAAAATTTCCTTAATTGCTGTGCTAGTCTGTGACCAAGCCGGATTCATTCCCTTAGCCCATCCAGTGTCCCCTGTCCTGAACCATAAAGTACAGCAATGAACAAAATTATCCCTGCCTTCATGGAATATGCCTTGACATCCTCATTCCTACTCAAAGTAATAAACCTCCGCAGCATATAGAGATTAAGTGTAGTGGTTACAACCTGTCTCTGGGGCAGGACTTACCGCCTGGACCTTGTCCTGGCTCCACCAGCTATTAGATGTGTTACCTTGAGCAAGTCACTTAACCTCTGGGTCTCAATTTTCCTCACCTGTAAACTAGATATTTGTGCCTACTTTATAAGGTTGTAAGGATTTAATGAGTTATATGTGTTCCAAACATTTAGGAAGTACCATGTACGAGCAAGCTTTTATTTTCACCAAACCACAAAACCTCATACATATGTGTGTGCATATAAGGTAACAACGTAAACATGTTTGGGCTGGTGCATCAGTAAGCCTGACCTTATATCTGTGAATTCAGTGAACACTCTCAAGTGATGGTGATAAAAAAGATGAAGGAATAAGCCACAGCTTTGCCATCAGACTTCTGCATCTTTTAGGGGAAACAGATTAAGCAAATAATCACAAGATTAGAGATAGGAGGGAGATCAACTTGCCTGTGGGAGGGGAAGTGTTAGGAAAGTTTGATTACCTGGACTATAGTTTGTGGAAAGGGATTTCAGACATATGAACAACACAGTGCCAAAACAGGAATATAATTTCAAGTTTAAGAAGCTCAAGTCAGCTGGGCTCGGTGGCTCAGCCTGTAATCCCGCGCCTTGGGAGGCTGAGGTGAGTGGATTGCCTGAGCCCGTGGGTTCGAGACCCGCCTGGGCAACTTGGCGAGACCTCATCTCTACAGTACATTTAAAAAAATTAGCTG
>CAUYQG010175837.1:0-15512 GCA_963574415.1 Tarsius wallacei | reverse complement strand
AAGATGGAGCACAGCGAGGGAGGCCACATGCTAGACTCCACTGGTTAAAACAAAACAGGCACTCTGCCACTATCTTGAAAACTGGGCAGAAAAGTGCTCTGGCTTGCTCACCATGGAGCGACAGACATGATCTCAGTGACTGGTGAATTAACTACTCAGGGGTTGATCATGACCCAGAGGGAATATCCCGAAAGCACAAACTCCCGAGGGACAGTAGAGTGCTGAGTCTCAGACACCTCCCCTGCCCCCCCATTCAGCTGCGGTACAAAGAATGTGACCAGAAAAAGATGAGGAATATACCCGAAGGGATCAGCGGTGAATCCGGGGAGAACCCAACCCCCTACTCCCCATCAATCCTCTGAACGACAGACCCACATGACAAGGGCATGACTGAGAGGGACAAACCAAGGCAGAGCCTGGATGTCAGCCATGATAGGAGGACTCTACTACAGGATAAACCTGGCGGGAGTGTCCCTTACCAGTACCTGGGGAAGAGATAATTCCATGCCTCCCCACCAGAGGGGATCCCCCTGACCATATGACACTGAGAAGGGAGGACTGAAGGCCCACCCACCCTTATCACCTCTCCCTCCTTCCCCAGGCCAGACACCGGGGAGATTGTGAATAAGGCTGCAGCACCACAGGAGATAGCAGAGGGACTTACCTGTGAGCAGCTGAGAGGAAAAATTACAAAACCTGCCACAAGAGAGCAGGTTGTTTTTTGTTTGTTTGCTTGTTTAAATTGTTTCTTTTTTCCTTTGTACATGAATGTATATGTGAGAGTTCGATTTGCATCCCCCACCCCACCTTTTTTTCTTTCCTTTTTTTTCTCTTTCTCTCTTATTTTGTTTGTTCTTTTTTGTTTATGTGTGTGGATGAATGGGTGTTCATCTTTCAGAGGGGTTTTTTTTGTTCTCTTTTTTTAGTTTAATGTGCGTGTGAATGTATGTGTGAGGGTTTGATTCAAATTCATTTTTGCTCTTTTCTGCCTCTTTCATCTTGTGTAGAGTTTGTGTGTTTGTGTGTGTGTGTGTGTGTTCAGTTATCCTGTTTGGGGGGTTTTTTGGTTTGTGTGTATGTGTGTGTGTTTAACTGATTTTCCCTTGGTTTCTGCTTTTGTTTATCTGTGTTTTTAAATTTTGTTTATTTTTGTCTGCCTTATTTTATTCTACTTTTCTCTGTTCTCCTCATTACTGTTACTGTATCTTGGACTCAGAGGGTACACACACATACCCATTGGGTTGTCATATAGAGTGGTGGTAGGGAGTGGGTCACAGGGGACCCACATCACAGGCAGTGAACATTGTGATTTGCAAGTAGTTTCTGAATTCTAGCTCCCCATCCTCCACTTTATTTGACTCTCAAAACTACAAGAGACAGCAAAGCTTCCCCCACACAACACTGTTTAAAAATAAAACAAATCCAGAGGCCTGATCAAGGAAGAAGAGAGTGCTGAGCAAACATCAGAAGTGAAAGCTGGCCGGGCTTGGTGGCTCAGCCTGTAATCCCAGCGCTTTGGGAGGCTGAGGTGAGTGGATTGCCTCAGCCTGCAGGTTCGAGACCCGCCTGGGCAAATGGCGAGACCTCATCTCTACAATAAATAAAAAAAAAATAAAAAATCAGCTGGGCATGGTAGCACGCGCCTGTAATTCCGGCTACTCAGAAGGGTGAGGCGGAAGGATCGCTGGAGCCCAGCAGGTCGAGGCTGTGGTGGCCGAAGCGGCCACTGCACTCCAGTCTGGGTGACAGAGTGAGACTCCAACTCAAAAAAAAAAAAAGAAAAGAAAAGAAAAGAAAAAGCATTTAGTAGGATCCCACAAGTATTCATATTAAAAACCTCTCAACAAGCTAGGAATAGAAGGGAACTTCCTTGACCTAATGTAGGACACGTTAAAAAATTGAATGTTTTCTCTCTAAAATAAAAAATTCATTTATTTTTCCAATATTTTTTCAGGGCAATTAGGCAAGGAAAAAAAAAGTATCTATATTGGAAAGGAAGAAGTAAAACTATATTTGAAGATGACAAACTTGCTTTGAACAGATAGACATTTTAACAATATTGATTCTTCAAATCCATGAACATGGGATTTTTTTCTGTTTATTTGGAACCTTACTTTTTTTTAAATTAAAGTCTTGCGTTTTTTAAAGTACTGCTCTTTCACATCCTTAATTAAATTTATTCCTGAGTATTTTTTGAAGGGTAGTATAATTATGCCACATTGTGTTCATAAATCAGACCATCACTTTGCACTTCATAAATATATACAACTATAATTTTTCAATGTATAATTAATAAATAAAATCTTAAAAAGAAAACAATTTTCTTTATGATAACATTGCAATATATTTTATTAAAATTCAGGAATAAATTTAACAATTTATAATACTGATCAGTCAGCAGCCATCAATGCTGAAGCAAGACCCTCGACTAGCAAAAAGATTAGGAATACAGAGACCTCAGATGACTTTTAGCATTTTTAAAAAAAATACAGTATTTTAAAATTAAGGTTTGTCTATTTTTTAGTCATAATACTATTGCACACTTAATAATCTACATTATAGTGTAAACATAATTTTATATGCACTGAGAAAGCAAAATTTTGTGTGACTTTTTTGTTATATTCATTTTTTTGTGGTGGTATATAACAGAACCTACAATATATTTGAGGTATGCCTGTAACACCAAATGTACAAATAACAAAGCACAAGTGAACAAATACATATACAAATCAGTCTTTATCAAAATTAAGAATATTTTACTGCAAATAGCATTAAGTTATATATAATATGAGAAAGCACTTGCCAATCAATATCTGATAAAGTACTTTTAATCAGAATATATAAAGAACACTTACAACTCAATAATGAAAATGAAATAAACACATTAAAATATGAACAAAGCATTTGGCTAGTTGCGTTTTCATAGACGGTCTCTCAGTGACCTGTGAGTACATGAGAAGATACTTAACATTATTAGTAAGTAAAAAAAGTGAGTCTGCTTCAAAATGCCACCAATTACCACAAACAGGGTGAATATTATAATAATATAGATAATTATTGTCTATGAGGATGTGGAGAAATTGGAATCCTAGTACAATGTCAGTAGAGATGTAAAATGGTACAGCAATTTTGGAAAATATTTTGGCAAGTCTTCAAAATGTGAAATATAAATTTACCATACGATTAATCAGTTTCAGTTTCTATATATTCTGAAGAAAAATAAGAAAAAGTTGCCCACAAATGTTCATCGCAGCATTATTAATTACCAAAAGTTGGCATAATTTAAGTGTCCATTAGTTGAGGAACGGATAAAAGAAATATGTTACATCCATACAATAAAATAGTGTATGGCAATAACAAGGGATGAAGTACTGATGTGTGCCACTAAAATGGATGAATCTTGAAAAAACAATGCCTAAAAGGAAGACGGTCACAGAGACCACACATTGTTTGTTACCTTTTGTGTGAAGCATCCAGAAGAGACAAAGGTACGGATACAGAAAATGGATTAATGGCTGCCAAGAACTGATGTGAGAAGATGGAAACTGAATGCTAGTAGGTTATTTTTGTTGTGAAAAACTGTACTAAAATGAGATTCGTGATGATAGTTGCACAAATATCTGAACCTACTAAAACACTGGATTGTATACTTTAAAATGGGGAAACTGTGTAGCCTATGAATTGAATCTCAATTCATCTTGAAAAATGCTCAGTAATTCTACACAGAAAACTATTTGTAATAGTGTAATGGAATGTGGTACAAATGATCCACTTAATTGTTAATTTTAAAAAACCTGTATGTGTTTTGTTGACAAATATAGTATTTTCTCTAATTTACTTTTTTATTTTACTTATAACATTTTCTCATTTATTGAATATTTTAAATTGGCAACTATAAATTGTATACATTTCTCATCTGTGACAAGTTATTGTCAGTTATGTATACATGTAGTATATGGCTAAATCTACTCTTTAACTAAAAGCGTTAGGGAAGCAGAAGGGGTCAATAGCCTGCCCAAACAACCCCTAAGACGAACAAGCTGGCACCTGATTTACTCTTCCTCTGTTCAAGCAAGATTAGATAATCACATACAGAACTTTAAGAAATACCTTCCATCTGTGATGAAAGAATCAATCAAGGGTAGAACCATAAATATAGTACCTAAGAACGGGAAAGGAATTTCTAGGACATCTTTAACCAGTAAGTAGAGATACAATATATTTTGGATGGAAAGTCCTGAAATACCTGGTCTATCAGAAAGAGCAGAAATTGCAGGTGCAAATTGTAATTATAAATAAATAGTTGCCTAACGAAAGTATTGTAAAAATCAGACCACCAGGAAGCAGAAATTTACGTGGGAGTTGGTGGAGGGAAAACCTGAGAGCTACAGTAGGTTATGAGTTTTGATATAAACCAACTCTGAAATATTTATAAACTTCTATTTGTTACTGACCCCCTAGTGCAGGAAAGGAGAAGAATACAAATCATATAGGAGTAGAAGAGGGGTAGAGTACATCATGTCCCTATACTTAACATAAGACCATGATAGGAAATGTTGCTAAGAATGCAAAATAACAGTAACAATCGAATACGCGACACACGAGAAAGGAGAAAACTGGCAAGGAAGACTTTCACAATTAAAATGGCCAGTTAAATACAAATAAGTGCTCTGAGGGCACTAAGTATTTATTTCATAGTTTTAATATTAATATATTATTTTTATTGTGCTAATGAAAAGTGAATCAATTAAAAGTACTTTAAAGATAAGACATTTAGTTTTATATTTATTTTAAGAATTTTCTTTATTTTAATAACTTTAGGAATACTAATTGTTTTTGGCTACATGGCTGCTTTGTGTAGTGGTGCAGAAGACTGGGCTTTAAATGTACCCATTACCTAATTGAACTTCAAAAGTCTTTACAATCAAAAACATTTTATATCATTTAAAGTGAAACAGTATTTTTCTTATTATTTAAAAGCAAATAACTTTTTGAGAAAAGTATTTCTTATTACATTTACTTATTCCAAAATGTTTGAGGAAATGGACTATCAGGAATTTCAAGTCAATATTCAAGAGAAAAATTTTGTTATAAAAATTCTAGGAAAAGGCAATTTTAGTAAACCTATATCATCAGCTCTTTTTATTTAGTGATTTTGAGAACATGGCAGCTGCTTGTTGTCCTATAATTATTCCAATAATTTTGGTGGAGAATATTAATATAACCTTTGCACTTTAAAAAAATTAATCTTTGTGACCAGCCTGGGCAACTTGTTGAGACCTCCTCTCTATAATAAATTAAAAAATTAGCTGGGCATGGTAGCACGAGTCTGTGGTTCTTGGAAGGCTGAGGTGGAAGGATCACCTGAGCCCAGCAGGTTGAGGCTGCAGAGGCCATGAGTGTGCCTCTGCACTCCAGCCTGGGTAACAGAGTGAGACTCCAACTAAAAAAAAAAAAAAAAAAATGTAATTTTTCTCCCACTGTAGTCTCATTGTAGATACGTTTCTGTACATTTGTTCATCCCAGTTATGTTTCCATAACTTGAGTGCTTGCTATCCATGGCATTTCTAATAACTTTAAGTGAAATTGTATAGAAATTGTATATAAAAATGACATAATATCTTTACCTGTTGCCAATGAATAACACTTAAAGCCAGCAATGTACAGAGAAGTTTGCTCTGTGGTTTAACTTTCTTTTAGGAGGAGTTCAAGACTATGAATTATTATATTAGTAACATTAGCAATAACAAAATTATAGTGGATTATTACTTTTTAAACGTGCTTTTATGCTTATTATTTTTAGGGAGAGAGAGAGAGAGGAGAGACTGAGAGTGAGAATGAGAAAGAGAGAGAGACAGAGAGAGAGAGACAGAGAGAGAGAGAGGAGTCATTAGTCTCTATTTCACAAATAGAAAATTATGATCAAAGAGATCCAGTAATATGTGTATGATCACTGATCACAAAATTACTAACCATCAGACCTAAGATTCATAGCAGGGCTTCAGATTCCAAAATACAATATCTTTTCAGTATAACCATGATGAAACCTTGGATTATTTCTTCTGGCAAGAGAGAAAGTGAAATATCAATTCAAATGATGAAATGTAATTCTGGTATTGTTGATTAATGTATTGGTGTGCCTATCCTTAAAATATTGAATATTTATAATATACATATTATTTATTTTTAAAAGGATAATATATCTTATCTGACAATTATCTTTATATAATGTCTTGTGAGTATAAAAATAACAGAAAGAAATTCAAATAAAATAAACAATAACAGAAAAAAATTATGCAAACTACTTTTTAATAAGACAGTATTCCTATTTTCAGTCTTGAAAATTCTGAGATTTTAAATTTTTAACAACTTACACATTAAACTGGTAAATAAGCAAATAAGAAATGCTTCCAAATGTATAAAAATGTAATTAAACCCATTACTACTATGGATGCATCTTGAGAATTAAAAAACTGGACCTTCAAGGTTTTACATGACTGTTTTTGTGATCATTTGAGAAATTTTAGTAAATTTACTATCTTAATTTTTTACCATTTTGTGACTCTCACCAAAATGGGCCATGATTCACTGTACCTAGTTACATGTAGTGGTTTCTTCTTTTATCAAATACTGTATATCACACCATTTTCTTCCAGGCCCATGTATCATTCCATTTATAATTACTAGTTCAGAAAATGAAGAATTCCTATATGAGTATTTAATATTAAAGTGTTCCAATATAAGTCCTAAACAGAAGAGCTTATTTATTAACTAATTTAAACTTCATAACAACATTAGATAGACATGCCATTGTCATGATCACAGATAAGGGAGTTTAGACACCAATGGCATAAATCCTTTACCCATATATTTACACAAATGTGGTATATAACGCTACTGTATTCCTCTGTTTTTAATTTTTTCTACTAAATGTCTCAATTCCCCTCTTTGCTAAATGGCACAAATGTCACTCCTTTTATGTATCCGAGACCTGTCTACTAAGTTTAATTGTAATTACATAAGTGATCCTTTTTCACATTCCCTATACATTGGAGTTTTGAGTAGTGTCACAAGTGTTTGTGATTATAGACTTTGTTGGAAGCCACAGAGTATGTTTTAGTTGTATCTGGACAGGTACAAATAGTTTTATGATGAGTCAAGTGAGAAACTAGTTATTACAGAACTCCAATGTGTTTGTTTTTCTCAGAAAAGAATATAATTACTCTTGGAAACTTTAGGTGTATTATCCAGGATTACTCAGTTCTTTTATATGTCCTTTATATTTTAGATTTTTATTTTATGTCTAACATAAATATTAAATTGTGTTTGAATGTGTTGGAGAGAGGAAGGAGAATAAACATAGCTGGACCTTCAGGATGTCAACCACCTTACACCCAACATAGTCAAGTTCAATACATTCATTTGAATTTGTGTTCATGAATATTCACTTTAGCAGAAAAACAACCACATTAATTGTACTGTCTAAAGGAAAAATAAGGGTAAATTTAACTGACAAATGTTTAGCTTATGGCTGACAAAGATCAAATTTGCCCCAACTGGTTCTGAGAAGAAAGGTTTCACAGTAGTTAACTTTTATGAAAGCAGTTAAATTATTGAGATATGTTCTTAGTACATGAAAGTTTCAACCTGTTAAATGTAATGTAGGTTATCCCACTGAAGTCAGAGTTACAATCATATATTTGGAAGTCACAAACTATAATCTGCCAAAATAATGCTGTTATTTTAATTTTCACCAATACAGGATTTATGAATAATATGTAATTTTGGTTTATGGTTTATGATGTAATTGAGAATATAAGCCCAAGAAATGTATGACTATTTTTGTGTATATTTTAAATAACATCATATAAATTCTAGTAATATTAGGGTCCTCAATAATTTTTCCCTGGAAAAAGTCATTAGTCACATGTAAGAAATGCTGATATCATTCACACTGACAAGTTACTACTACTAATGTTTATTACAAAAGTCTGTAATGTGTATCTTGCTTTATCATTTAGGAGGTGTACAGGTAATTCCAATATTAACAAGTAAAATTTTGCTAAATAATTCACCATGTAAATTACCCAGAAGTACATGATTTTGCCATTTTTTAATATTGAAACTAAAACCCTGGAGATTAGGGATTGATTTGGAGTGACAAAGATTGTTATAAAGAACTGAAATTAGAATCCACATCTTCTAATTCATAGTTCAGTTTCCCACTGTAGCTGTCAACGTGTACCTCTAGCCATTATGAACTGTATAAAAAAGAAATATGATATGTGAAATAATTATAGTATAAAAATTTCCAAACCTTCCTACCAACTACTTCTGTTATGGCTCTTTTCCTTATGGTGTCTTATTATGCAGTTTAGCCACATATTTTTATTGCACATTTATACATCCCACTCTTCAGAGTGTCATATATATTCCATTTATTTCTATTACTTTCAGTAGATTAAATGTGGCTCAGTCACAGTACGATTGAGGGTGACAACCTCTCTGCATATTTAAGAGAGTCTTGAACAATGTAAATCAGTTATACTATTTTCTATGTTAAAGAATGAAATCTTGACTTGACATCCTCTGTAATAATACCTCAGCAGAATTATCCACTAGTACTTAAAGGGAGAACGTCTGACTCAAGCTCATATTCTGTATATTTCTTTGCAATGCTAGCTGATGCATCTTGGTTTCTATGACAATTTAAGTGCTGCAGAGATGGGGTTTAACGAACCTTAAAATATCCTTCACCCACACCTAATATGGCTTCCCCCATACTGAACTACTTTTAGTTATTTTAATATACCATGCTCCAAAGTTCTCTGTGACTTTATTTACTGTATATTCTTCCTTGCATGAATTCCTATGCGATCCACTCCCAGAATCCTAGTAAATTCCTGAATAAATTTTAAGACACCAAATGTCACCAGTTATGCAACATCTTCTTTAAGGTCTAGAAGTCCAAATTATGGGCTTGCTCCTCTTTGGCATCAAAATTTCTCACAAAGATATCTCCATATTATATCAACACTTTTAATATATCCATCCATGCTAACTGACTAAATAATTTATGTAGCTTATGTGTTTCTGTATCTGTCTGTTACATTGGACTATAAACACTTTCAACTCAGATACTATGTCTTATTCCTCTTGGCATTTCCAGTGCCTTCTGTAGTGATTGGTAGAAAGTAGATGGTAAGTAAAAATATCACACATGAATTAATATGACTCAAATTGTAAATGTTTTGTTGCTAGGACTTTATTCATTTTTTATTTTATGTTAAATTCAGGGAATGCATGAGCAGGTTTGTGATGTGGGTATATTGTGTGATGGTGAGGTTTGGACTTCTACTGAGCATGGTACCCAATAGGCAGTCTATCAACCCTTGCCCTCTCTCCCCTTTGGAAGTCCCCAGTGTCTGTTGTTTTCATCTTTTTGCCCATGTTTACCCAATGTTTGCCTCCCACTTTTAAGTGAGAACATGTGAAATTTAGTTTTAGAAATATGTCTGAATGCTCTAGAAATGATGGTGATTTTCAAACTAGAACTGCAAAGGCTACATCACTTTTCAAATTTAGAAACTAATAGTATCTTCACAGCTTTCACTGGTAGAGAGAAAGTTCTTCCTCAGGGATGGCAGGCAAAGGAATATGAGGCCCTGATTGCCTGTGCCTCAGCTCCCTGGTAAAGTGGAAGTTCTACCCTGGAAGGAGAAAGTCAAAAAGACCAGAGACTACACCACCACCTCCACCCACTACCCACTCTTAAAGTAGGGGTATCACTCTGAGAAAAGTGGTTGCCATCCTCCAGCTTTGGTGCAGTGGCAGGAGGTTCTTTCCACAGGAGAGGTTGGCCACAGAATGAAGAATTCTGTGGCTTTGCCTGAGAAGACAGACTTCACTTGGTAAAGAGAGCAGAGAACTCCATGCTTAAGGGCATTGTTCAAAATAGAGATATTGGTGGGTGGTGATTAAGAACAGGCTAGTATATCTATAATGTAAACAAAAAGACAGAACAGCCAGAAATTTGATAGAAAGAGGGAAGGAGATAGCCCAGAATGACTCTCCTAGTATCACTGTCAACTCTGTGGTTCTGAGGGCTGGCTGTGTGTAATTGCAGGGATGCACTCATTCAGGAACAATCTGAACAGGACAGGGGGTAGAAATAACAACATTCTCCAAGCCAAGTCAAACCCATCAACACAGGACAGGAGTCTCACAGACACGAGGGGCCTAAACACAACTTCTAATTAATTACTGCTAGAACAGTTTGCTGTCTTTACTCAGGGGTAATTTTCAGAGAAATTAAGTTTAAAAGTAAAAACAAACAAACAAAAAAACACACTTTCAGCATTCTGGAAGATTGTGCACATACCCAAGACTGCACCCTCTAGCATCAGCAGTTCCCAACCTTTTGGACATCAGGGACCAGTTTCCCAGAATTTTTCCACAATATGGTGAATGGTGGGGAGGGATGGTTTTGGGATGCTTCAAGTAAATTACGCGTATTGTGCACTTTATTTCTATTATTATTACATTGTAATATATAATGAAATAATTATACAACTCACCACAATGTAGAATCAGTGAAAACCCTGAGCTTGTTTTCCTGCAACTGGACAGTCCCATCTGAGGGGGAATGGGAGTCAGTGACACCCGAAGTGTATCTGGTCTACTCCATCTCTTGTTTGGTGGTTGTCGTTGCTTCACAAAGGGAGGGCGTGGGAAATGGAAGCAGGTTTTCAGTGCTGATCTGACAGGAGGTGGAACTCAGGTGGTAATGCCAGCGATGGGGAGCGGCTGTAAATACACACTCACTTGCTCACCTGCTGCTGTACCACCTGGTTCCTAACAGGCCATCAACCCATGCCGGTCCATGTTCCAGGGGTTGGAGACCCCTCTTCTAAAGCATGATCAGAGGAGGGACCTCCAAGCTAATAGTCCTTGATTGAGTGTGAGACAAACAGACATAAACTCCCTGAATGATGCTTGCTTGCCACCTTCAAGTCACATGTATATTCAACAGTAAAAGGGTAAAAATTAAACTGGTTATATCTATTGAAAGACAACCTCTAGATAATAGACTAAAAGATAAAAATAAAGTATAAACTGGGCTTGGTGGCTCAGCCTGTAATCCCAGCACTTTGGGAGGCTGAGGTGAGTGGATTGCCTGAGCCCATGGGTTCAAGACCCGCTCAGGCAGCATGGTGAGACATCGTCTCTACAATAAATCAAAAATTAGCTGGGTGTGGTAGCACGCACACATAGTTCTGGCTACTTGGAAGGCTGAGGCAGAAGGATTGCCAGAGTCCAGCAGGACGAGGCTGCGGTGACCCGGAGCGTGCCACTGCACTCCAGTCTGGGCAAGAGAGTGAGACTCCAACTAAAAAAAAAGAAAAAGAAATATGGATTGGATTTACTGATTGCTACTTGAATTTTTCAGCTTAATCTCAAGAGAAACCTCTTGACTGTTTCAACCACAGTACTTTGGAACTATTCATATCACCACTTGCTTTCTCTTAATTTAAAAATGCCTTTTATTTTTAATTCAAGTGACTACATAGTTGCAAATTCCTTGGTAGCTAAGGATTTTAAGGAATTATAAATCTAGCCCATGACTGAATTCCTTCAAAGGAGATTATGTATTTTCCACAAGAAAGTATCAATTAATGTTTTATTATTAAATTCAATTACTAAGCAACACCCCAGAAGAAAAATTTGCCTGTACATATAGCTTTCTCACAGCTTAATTGCAAATTCATTATTTGTCATTCACCACTTGTCTATTTATACTCAGGACAGAAAAAAATGAGTTCTGTGATACTCATAGGCTATATTGAGTTTGAGCCTACATGTGATTTCCTCTGCCAACATGAAATAATATTTAGTAATTAGGTATAGAGTCACCCCGCAATCCTCTCCTTTGAGAAACCTCACTAGGGTGAAGTTTGTTTTACATGGACCAGTTTTAGAATTTAACTGTTTTAACCATTGGACTTAATTTACATACATACATATACAATTTTGAAATTAGAGTTTAACTTATTTTTCTCTATTTTATAATTTTACTCACTTATTGTTTTCTTTAAATATTATCAGTACAAGTAAAATATCACCTATTTGTACAAGTAAACGTTTTCCCCCAATGGTAGCTTTGATACACATTACTACTGCATATTTTTAAGTTTCTACTCCTGCAAATGAAGGCTAGTCCATGCAAATGTGAGGCCTTACTTCCTAAAAAAGACGTGTCAAAGAAACACAGCTTTCAACAATGTTACCCTGGAGTGTGACAAAAATGAGAGAAGATTCTTCATGTGAGAGATAGGCCCATTGTTCAAATCCATACATTCTAGTAAACAGAAACTTGAAAGTAAATTTTGCATTGTCGATAATCACATTTACCCAAAATAGTGAATTTTGCTATCTGAAAATGTTTATAAAGAATGAGGATTCACAGTGTATACTACATTTATGGTATTGTATAAAAAATAGTCTTTTGAGGGAAAACTAATTGTATTATTCATGACTAATTGTATTAACACATTTAATTTATTAGATTGCTACTAAACTCACATAGGTGAATCTGACTGCTCCAATTATTTTTATTATTTTCTATTTTGGTTAAAAATATGTCCAGTTATGGAACAAAATACAAAAACACAATGTAGTTAATCTAGGAGAAAATTATATGAGGGTAAAGAAAAGGCAAGAATTGTGACTCATTCTGTTAAGAACGTGATCACTTAATTTATCTTCAAATTGCTTCTATTGTGTTATTAGAAGAACAGATGTTTAAACTGCTAGTATCCTGTGATGCATTCTACCATTTATTGCTCTAGTGGTTATTGCACAAATATTCTCTTTTCTAGATCATTGACCCCTATACTTTCTGACAATCTGTCAACCTTCCCTCTCTTCATTTCTTCTTTTTACTTAGATTAAATGGTTGATCATTTGAATGATTTATGTATGTGTCATAGGTCTCTGGCAAACTCCACTGTCTACTTTTTTTCTGTTTCTTCAACTGAGCAATTATACAAACTGTATTGTTTCAGAATAAAGTAGAATTTTCTTGCAATGTATCCATGACTTCCAATCTAAAATAGACACAGCAAACTGGCCAGATATCATAGTAGAACTTCTCAGTTTCACTCATTGTCACTTTCTGTCACATTTTTTTGCTCTTCTTTACCCTTCTGTAATTTCTACAACTTGCCACCCCAGCTTCAGTATTAGAAAAAAATAAAGTTGTTATCCACAAATTTATTTTTCTTCTTCCTACCCAAATTCACACCCATCTGCATCTTTTTTTTTCTCTTGTATTAGAGGTCCGTCTTTTATCATCATCTAATTTTCCAAAAGGGCTTTGGATCCTGACACTTATGTTTCTTCTGTAACTTTGCTTATTAATAACATTTTTTCTTCAACATAATTGACATTCCTCCAACACTTTGGTCCTTTCTAACAGCTTTTAATCATGTACAAATCTCTACTATTAATTACATAATAGAAAAAACAGTACCTTTGCTATACTATCTCCCTATAAATCTCTTTCTCACAGGAAAAGTTACTTAAATTACTGTTTAAAATCCCTCTTTTCTTTTATATTCTCTCTCTCTCTCTTTTTGAGGATGGTCTATTTCCATAACAAGTTGTTCAAATGATCCATATCTGGCTAAGTACATTGGACATTTTACAATCTTGATCTGATAAGACATTTCAGCAATCTCTGTTAAGGCACCCTTTTCTTCTTGGAAGTCAATTCTCTTTTTATGGCTTCAATGGAACAATGTTGTCCTGATGTTTATTCTACCATTTCTTGCTAGCTATGAGTGTTTTATGAATACTTCCATTATAAAAATTATGTTAAAATATATATAACATCAAATTTAACATTTAAATCCTTTTTAGGTATGTAATACAATTGTATAAAATATACTTACCATGTCATGCAACCATCATTCCTATTCATCACCAGAACTATGTATTATCCCGAACTGAAACTCTCTACACACTAAACAATAACTCCCCTTTTTCCTTTCCTGCAGCCCCTGGTAACTACTCTTTTACTTTCTGTCTCAATAAATTTGAATTTATCCGCCTGGGCAACTTGGCGAGACCTCATCTCTACAATAAATCAAAAAAATTAGCCGGGTGTGGTAGCGTGCGCCTATAGTTCCAGCTACTTGGAAGGCTGAGGCGGATGGATTGCTGGAGCCCAGCAGGTCGAGGCTGCGGTGGCTGGGAGTGGCCACTGCACTCCAGTCTGGGTGACAGAGTGAGACTTCTACTCAAAAAAAAAAAAAAAAAATTGAATTTATATGTCATGTATGCAGATTCATACAATATTTTTCTTTTTGTGTCTGGCTAATTTCAATCAGTATAATGTTTTCAAAGTTCATTCGTTTAACAAGCTGAAAGAAAAAAACAAACCACCCTACCAAAATGTAGGCAAAGGACATGAGTAGACACTTCTCAGAAGAAGACATGATAACGGCCAACAGATACATAAAAAATGCTCAGGCTCACTAATCATTAGAGAAATGCAAATCAAAATCACATTGGGATACCACCAACCCCAGTAAGGATGGTCATCATTAATAAATCAAAAAAACAACAGATGGTGGCGAGGGTGTGGAGAAAGGGAATGCCTCTACACTCTTGGTGGAAGCGCAAACTAGTAGAACCTCTGTGGAAAACAGTGTGGTAATTTTTAAAATAATGATAAATTGACCTTCCACAGGACCCAGCAATTCTCTTCCTGGGAATATACCTAAAGAAATTCAATTTTTCTACAAAAAAGAAGTTTGGACATTAAGTTTACTGCATCACTGCTCACAATAGCAAAACATGGAAGCAACCCAGCTGCCCATTGAAAGTGGATTGGAAAAAGAAAAATGTGGTACATATTTATGATGGAATATTACACAGTCATAAAGAAGGACAAAATTGTGAACTTTGCAGCAACTTGGATGGATTTAGAGTCCATCACACTCAGTAATCTACCACAGAAACAAACAACTGAATACCACATGTTCTCCCTTATAAGTGGGACCTGAACACTCATCACAATTCTACAAGAGAGGGATTGACAGTAGTGGGACACTTCTAGGATAGGTGTGGGGCACATAACATCACTAAGGGTACCTGATCCTAAAACAGGCGAAGTGAGGACCAGGTGGAGGCCCAAATGTCACTCGCACATAGAATGCTAATGGACCTAACCCTAACTTTTACCCCACATCTTTATAATAAAATAAAGTAAAAACAAGTTCATGCTGAATCATGTATCAGGATGTTATTTGTTTTTTAAGATTTAATAATATTCTATTGCATGCGTATACCACATTGTGTTCATCCATTTGTCTGTATGCATTTGGGCCACTTCCATCTTTTGGTTATTGTTAATAATGCTGCTATGAACATTGGTACACAGATACTTGTTTGATTTTCTGCTTTCAATTCTTTTGAATGTACCTATAAGTAGAATTGCTTGATCATAT
>CAUYQG010175834.1:0-16135 GCA_963574415.1 Tarsius wallacei | reverse complement strand
CTTGGAAGGCTGAGACGGAAGGATCGCCGGAGCCCAGCAGGTCGAGGCTGCGGTGGCTGGGAGCGGCCACTGCACTCCAGCCTGGGCGACAGAGTGAGACTCCAACTCAAAAAAAAAAAAAAAAAAAAATTGAGGACCGATAAAACTGAGGGCATCAGTCAAGCATTGTTAATAAGTGTAAGGGGAGTTAGGGTGACAAGTATTCAGGATTTCTGTAGGTGATGACTTGAAAAGGGGCTTAAGGCCAGGCTCGGTGGCTCAGCCTGTAATCCCAGCACTTTGGGAAGCCGAGGCAAATGGATTACCTGAGCCTGTGGGTTTGAGACCAGCCCGGGCAACTTGGTGAGACCTCATCTCTACAGTAAATCAAAAAAAATTAGCCGGGCGTGGTAGCGCGCGCCTGTAGTTCCGGCTACTTGGAAAGCTGAGCCAGAAGGATCGCTGGAGCCCAGCAGGTCAATGCTGGGGTGGTCGTGAGTGTGCCACTGCACTCCAGCCTGGGCAACGGAGTGAGAATCAAACTCAAAAAAAAAAAAAAAAAAGCAAAGAAAAGGAGCTTAAAGTCAGATTTTGTCATGATTGCCCCTCACTTTATTCTCAAAAAACAAGCCTTCCTATAATATTGGCCACATAATACAATAGTAACATCCCTTGACCTGTCAAATGGCTTGCCTTGAAAGTTGTAGATGATGCCGTTTTTTAAAGGAGCAGTAAACTCTTTTCTCGTCCTCCCTCCCCACCCCAAATAAAATATTATAGTGAAACAAATATATGAGCTGGAAGTGGAGTTACTCTAGTATGTGTAATGTGTATGCGTGGGTTAGGGGTAGCTGCCTGTTATTCCTTCCCATGAAATCTCAGGACTCCTTAAAAATTACTTTGAGAATCCCTTGCCCAATAGATGAGGCATTGCACTGCACTGAGAAATAGGAAAACTTGGTTAAGTGCCTTAATCTCCATGGGCCTCATTTCCGCACCTCTTGCACGGATACATGGCTATCTTACCTTAAAGGTTTGCTTTGAGGCTGGGCTTGGTGGTTCACACCTGTAATCCCAACACTTTGGGAGGCCCAGGCAGGAGGATAGTTTGAGCCCAGGAGTTTGAGACCAACCTGGGCAACATAGTGAGACCTCATTGCTACAAAAAAAAAAAAATCAGCCAGATGTGGTAGCCCATGCCTATAGTCCTAGCTACTTGGGAGACTGAGGTGGGAGGATAGCTTGAGTCCAGGAGTTTGAGGATGTGGTGAGCCATGATCATGACACTGCACCCCAACCTGGGTGACAGAGTGAGACCCTGTCTCTCAAAACAAAGGGTTGCTTTGAAAATGACATGACACTTAAGCACTTTGAAAAGGAAAAAATACATACAAAAATACTTATTACCTTAATAGTATAGTAGTCCTTCATAACACAATCCTTGCAAAGAATGTATACTTGATGAGAAGTAGCACTGCAATTGGATGGTTAAAAATTTTTTTGAGTAACAGTGCTCATTACTTTAAAAAAAAATTATCTACCATGGGTTTGAGACCAGCCTGGGCAACTTGATGAGACCTCATCTCTACAATAAATAAAAAAATTAACTGGTCATGGTGGCGTGTGCCTGTAGTTCCAGCTACTTGGAAGGTTGAGGCAGAAGGATTGCCTGAGCCCAGTGGGCCAAGGCCACGTTGGCCGTGAGCGTGCCACTGCACTCCAGCCTGGATGACAAAGTGAAACTCTGACTCAAAAGAAAATTATCTAGTAAACACTAGTTGATTTCATGCTATTAGTTTGGTATGGAGACTACAAAGATAGATACATTATAATCCCTGACTTCAAACTCATATTTATGTGTGAAGGAAATAGACCAAAGAACACTATATAATCTTACAAATACAAATTTAGAGCTATATATAGGGCATTATCAGATAACTTAAATCTGGATGTTGGAGTGACAAGGGTTTGAGAATGCTTCACAGAAAATGTGCTATCTGGCTAGAGTCTTAGATGAGTAGAAGTACCTCAGGTGTTCAAGGGAAGGATAGAGAGGAACAGAGCGTTAGACAGGATAAGTTGTTGGGTTCAGGGATCTGTGGGTAGATCAACATGACCAAATGCAGGGTGAATTTAGGGGAGTGATGAGAGATAAGGCTGGAGGCACTGGCAGGGGCCAGAGAAGAAAATTCCTTGTAGGGCAATTTAAGGAACGTGGGCTTTTCCCTGCGGTAATAGGGAACTATTAAAGAATTAAAGCAAGAGAGTGTCATAAATAGACTATTTTAGAAAGGTCAAATTGACAATGATGTGGAGAATAGGAATCCATACTAGAGTCAAAATTTGAACAAAGATGAGGTCAGGGGGATAAGAAGGAGGGAGAAATTTCAGAAATATTTGAATAGTAGATTCAACAGGTCTTGGTGATTAATTTTATCTGAGGGCTATGGAAAAAAGAGTTGTCAAGGATGATTCCCAAGTTCCTGGTTTAGATGCTCATCAAGATTGGGAAAATTGGCTGGGCACAGTGGTTCATACCTGTAATCCTGGCACTTTGAGAGGCTGAGGCAGGAGAATCTCTTAAGCCCAGATGCTCAAGACCATCCTGGGCCATATAGTGGGACCTCATCTTTACACACACACACACACACACACACACACACAGAGAGAGAGAGAGAGAGAGAGAGAGAGAGAGAGAGAAAGTTAGCTGGGCATGGTGGCATGCAGGAAGTTGAGGCTGTGGTGAGCCGAGATCATGCCACTGCATTCCAGCCTGGGTGACATTGGAGGATGAGGTGGCGGAGAAAGTTTGAAGGAGAGTGTGAGTTGTTCGGCTCTCGAGGTACTTGTGGGATGAAGGTAGAAATGTGAGAACCATCAGCATACATGTCATAACTTGGAAATGGTTGAGAACAGTCGAGCACCAGGTGTGCAATGAGAAGAGGTGAAAGCCAGAAATAAAATCCTGGGGAGAAGAACACTAAGAAGGAATGGACAGAGGGCCAAGAGAATAAATTAGAGAATGAAAGCCATGGAGAGGAGAATACTTCAGAGAAGGTGTGATAACTCTGACAGATGTTACAGGAAAGTCATGAGAGATGAGGACAGAAAGATGATGACTTGAACTAGGAATTACAAAGATAGTGAGGGGAATATGAGAAAGGCATTTGAGGGGTGAGTAGGCAGAAGATAGCAGAAGATAGATTGCAGGATGTTAAGGAATAAATGATAACATAAAGCTGTGGAAATGGCTAATGTGGACATTTCTTTTAAGAAACATGGTGGTGAGTGGAAGGAGGACAATAGGTTAACAGAGAGAAATTCAAGGTCAAGAGGAGAGTAGCTTTTATTTTATTTTTTATTTTGGATGGAAGAGACTCCCATCTTCCTTCTTTTCTTTTTACCTCTTCTTCCTTTTTTTCTACTTCCATTTCTTCCTTTCTCTCCTCCTCCTCCTCCTCTTCCTTCTCCTTCTTTCCCTCTTTCTTTCACTGAAAAAGCTAAGGCTCAGAGAAATTAAGCCATTTTCGATGGTTACATAGTTTGTAAGCATGTTATTGTTTTTGTTTTAATAATAGAGATGAGGTCTCACTATGTTGTCCAGGCTAGTCTTGAACTCTTGGTCTCAAGTGATCCTCCCATCTCAGCCTCTCTAAGTGCTGGCCTGTAAGCATGTTTTATGCCAGCAGGAAGAACCCAGTGCCAACTGAGAAACTGAAAATGTAAAAGAGAAGTGATTTTTGGCTTGACTATTTTGTGAGTGTTGGCGCAGCACAACGAGACCCACAAAATGGAAATTTGAAGTTCCAAACAGGCCCATGTGTTAGAAATTTGACAAGTGTAGCCAGGCACAGTGGCTCATACCTATAATCCCAGCACTTTGGGAGGCAGAGGCGAAAGGATTGCCTGAGCCCATGGGTTCGAGACCAGCCTGGGAAGCTCAATGAGACCTCGTCTCTACATAAATTTAAAAAATTAGTCAGGCGTGGAAGTGCACATCTGTAGTCCCAGCTACTTGAAAGGCTAGGACAGAAGGATCGCCTGAGCCCAGCAGGTCAATGCTGTAATAGCAGTGAGTGTACTACTGCACTTCAGTCTGGGCAACTGAGTGAGATTCCAGCTTGAAGAAAGAGATAGAGAGAGAGAGAAAGAAAGAGAGAAAAAGAATGAAAGAAAGAAAGGGAAATTTGACAGGTGTAGATGAGAGACTATGATGATGTAGTCTGGATTGAGTTAAGCACTTTACCTGCATTATCTCATTTAATTCCCACAACAACCCTGTGAGGTAGGTACTGTTATTGCCTTCATTTAACAGATGCAAAAATTGAAGCACAGAAAGGTTCAACAGTTTGCACAAGGCTACATAGTTACTGAGTGCTGGATCTTTCAGAGCCTTCAAATGTCCCTTTAGAGGAGGAAACTGAGGCTGAGGGAGGTGATGTCATTTGTCCAAGAAGCCATATCTAGTAAGTGCTGGGATTGTAATTCAAACTCAGGCTCTGTCTGGTAGCAAAGTCACCATACTATTTTAATCACTACACTGTCATGAATGGAAACTATTAAAATAGGGATTATATGTATATTTGTCTAGATCCAGCTCTACAAGGCAAAATGTTTCCTGAATTTGGATGATGATAAGATTTTGCCCTTATTCTAGGGAAGTGATAGTGAGAGCATGTACTTCTTTGGTAATGCACCACACAGTATAATGCAACCCAGGTATTTGTAGAAAGCCTCACAGTGAAAGCAGAGACTGAGAAAAACAGAGCTACTAAACAGGGTGACAATAGCTGAGTTCTCATGTGACTTCTGCAGTCGGCTTCATAACATCAGAATTACTTTGTTGTTCTTCCACGAAGGGAATGCTCTGTGAGGGAGAAAGCCCCCAGCTCATTGCCCTCCTCTCTGAGATTGGCTAACAAGCTATTCTGATGCCACTGGCCTAAGTTTGTAGGCTGTAAACATGATCTTAGTTGTGAAGCGTGATGTGGCAAAGAGTGTGAGGGTGGAGAGAACAGCTCAGTCAGCTCCCTTCAGAGATGACTGGCTCTCCAGTGGAAGCAACACGCGGAGCAAGTGGAGGCCAATGGTTGTGACGCCCAGATCCCCACTACTGTGCTCACTTGGCACTGCCAGGGTTTTTATCTGGTGATGGGTTTTTGAGATATAGCTTGATGTTAGTCTTCATGTTTGGAGTATTATTAATGTTTAATGACAACATTATCATTCCTAATTCAATGAGGCAATTTACAAGACTTTGTTGTCTTTATAATTTTGGTTCTGTTACACCAAAAGACCAGCGTGTGTGTGTGTGTGTGTGTGTGTGTGTGTGTGTGTGTGTGTGAACTCTATCTGATTTTTTAAGATCTCTTCCAGGTCTATTTTTTGTGATCAATAAGTTAACAGAAAGAGAATGAACAGAAATGTGGTATATAATAAGGCTAGGTGTAGTGGGTCATACCTGTAATTCCAGCACTTTGGGAGGCTGAGTGAGGTAAGAGGATTACTTGATGCTAGGAATTTGAAAAATGCAATATATAATAAATCAAGTGGGGAGTCATGCTGTAATTCTACGTGTACATACTGAATGTTGCCAGATACCAGGAGTTGTGTGGGCTAAAATGTTAAATATGATGCAATTCTTGCCCTCAAAGAGCTTACTCTACATTTCTTCCCTTGAGCAAATGATATTAGTACCTGGCTTCCTAATCCCTAGATGGTTCCTGTGCTTGGTTGATTTGTCTTTCATTAGCAGAACAGCCTAGGAAGACCTTTAATCCTAATGTAGAAAAACCAAATCCAAGATTTGGATAGCCAGAAATGATGAGATGATAATAACCACAGCATTGATAATAGTAAATTAAGAGTGGAAAGAGGCTAGTGGAGATGCATAGAAAGATTCTCAGGAGGTGATATGTTCTGGACAAAGTTGAGATATTTGCATGACTCATTGAAAAGAGAAAATAACTTCAAGAATCAACCTAAATTTCAACTAGAATAGTGCCCATTCTTTGGTGAAAGGTGGGGAAAAATGCTTACAGTAGAAAGTTAGAGGAATAAATTGTATTCATTACCTTTCTTTCACATAGAAAGCTCTTTTTGCTTTGCTCGTAACTTCTGGGAGAGCAAAAGGTGCTGGTAGTGGATTGAGGGAAAAGAAGATGACAGACCACTGGTTTTCCGAGAGCACAGCAAACTGAAGGAAAGATGGAGGCTCTGATAGACTTAACAACAACTAAATCAGTAAAGCCCTTTTTCTGGAAAAAATATATGCATAAAATATTTATCTGGCATTAAATATTAACAATGAATTAATGAAAACACCCAAAACACTTTATTTATGTAGGAAGTTTTTTTTTTCCTTTTTTAAAAAATGCTATTTTAAATCTCAAAATCACTTTAGATGTGATCCGGGCAGAAAGTAGCGTGGTCTCTGGAGGAGTGAGTACTACAAGAATGACGATAAGTGGAAATGACCTCCAAGTGAGCCTTTTATATTACCTCCTGCCAATTTACTATTGTAAGAAGGGTCCATGTTCAAGAATTCCATGATTGGACGGATTGCTAGGTGTCAGATGCTCCTAGTGAAACCTAGCATTTCCCCGACTGCTGTACATAAGTGGGAAGGGTGAGGAAAATTAAAACCAGTTGCACCTGATTCTGACATCATGCATCTCCCTGCTTGGGGGCTCCAATGGGGAGGGATAGTACCTTCCACCTGGCATTGCCTCTAAGTAGCTTTGTGAGTTCCTTTGGGCTATTATGTTGGCTGGTACTTTGGCTTCTTTGGCTCCCATCACCAGCTGATGCCCTGATCTGAGTCCCAGTTGGGCAGGCTCTATCGCTCAGTGCTGTAGCTGTCTCCAGGGCATTGTTCTTGAGACTTCCAACAGGGCAGATTTGTGTAGTTGGCCCATCTGGACAAGATCTATAACAAGTAGAGCTCTGTGCAATAAGCTCATCTCCATAGTCCATCCCCCGCTACCCCCGCCTTCGGGCTGCAGCAGCCTGACACCCCAGCTTCTCCATGGAGAGTATCAAAGAGACACTCTCTGCTCCTTTCAAAGGGGTATTGCTTGTGGCATCTCATTGATTGGCACTACCTGGGCAGAAATGTGAAAACAGGGGCTCCCTGCCCTCCTCACTTCAATCTTCTCCTTAAACCAGTTCTTTAGTTTTAAATCTCACTGAGTGAGTGATAATATTGCCAATAAAAATAATTTCTGGACCAGCTACCCTGGACAGTCCAGAATGCTCTCCTCAAAACCAAGAGACAGACAAGAAGACTATCTCAGTGAATAGGAAAGTACAGATAAACTCAGTAGGAAAAGGGAGAGAGAAAGCTGAGCTCTTGGTTTGATTACAAGATTTGCTTTGATAATAGGATTTATTGACTTTCCATTTGGAACACTGTGTGGAGGGAGGGAGGAAGAGAGAGAGATTTGACTTACACAGTTAATTGTTCTAGGTCCAGTGAAAAGGACCAGATGTCTAACAGATCTTTTGATCACCTCTGTCTTATAGCTGTTAACCCCACACTTTAATCTCTCCTGTTTAAGTTCCTCACAGTTGGTTACTTCAAGGGACTCAATATGCCAGGCACATGCTTCCCCACATCTCAGTAGTATGTCAGGCTTGAAGTGGGCTCTTCCACACCAACCCTCTCTATTGACATTTCTGGTAGCTTCAAGTGACTGCTACACCTCCCCATTGCTCCTCATTGTGGAGCAAGAAGGGTGAAGAAACAGCTTTGACTTATGACTCTCTAACTTCTACAGATGCTACCCTGAGGTTGATAAGTCAATGTTTGTCCAGGATAGGGTCCTCTTCCTCCCCAAGAACCTCGAAGCCTGCTCTATCCTGAACAAGGTTGCATAGCACCACCATTTACTCACTAAAAGTAAGTGAAGGAGCAAGTTGGAAATGAGGGGTTCTGAAAAATAGAGACTTTAGAAAAAAAGGAAAAGAAACAAATGAAAGCCCACCTGACAAAAGACTCTCTGAGGATACTTACTGTATTCTACTCCTTCTGGGTCCTACTACTTTGGATCTCACTTTTCTTGAAAGTTTTCTAGCATCATCAAGTACTTTTCTTAAACAATAAGCATTTCTCCATTTTTATACTTCCCAGACGTCCAACAGACCCTGCCACCATGCTGGTTAGTTAGGGAATAGAGCAGATATTTTGGAAACCAGGAAGTTCAGGTAGATTTGGAAGGCTGGTATTTCTGAGAGTCCACGGTTTCTGCCCCAGTTCTGACAGTATTGGGCTTCCCAGGAGACTTGAACACCTCTCTGTTGGGTCATATAGTAATGCCCCAGCCAGTGCAGCCCATGACTGCTTATAACCTTGTCAAAACTGGGGGATCCTGTGACTTCATCTTCCTCTCACCACCAGGGAACCTGATTTGGGTCACACAGAGCAGCACTTGTGGATAGAAAAGACTCCCTATTTGAGCCTGCAGCAGGAGGGACAGAAGGAAGAGTAATGACCAGGCTCTGGGTAGGAGGTACCAGGGTGAGGATTGCTGAAGATTAAGATGACAAATGCCAGAATCTAATAGCAGTAATCTTAATGTTCTCCACTGGAATATTGGAAAACAGAGAGGCTTCAGCAAGAACAGATGGTCACCATGGCCTCAGAAACATGGCCAAACCTTAGTCTCACGAGAAATGGGAAAGTATGAAGAAAATCTGGACGAAGGTAGATAAGCCGTCTTTATAAGTACAGCCACCATTGGCACCATGCAGTATAGGCCCACATAGCTTTGGGACTAGTAGTTGAAGTTCTGAGTGGGAGATCAAGAAGGAACTGTTCAAGACCCTGATAGAGTCTAATGAAGGGGAAAAGCCCACCCAGGAGAAAGCAGGAAGGTAGCAGTGGGACTCTATAGCCCCCACACTATTCACAGTGCCTGGTGGATATCTTCTGATCGTAGCACTTTGTAGACAACCCAGTAGAAGATATTGAAGATGAGGAAAGTGAAAGGGAAGACAGCCCGGGAAATGGTGTCAATTCTCTTGGCTCGGTCCACGTAGAGTTTCCGCATGGTTTCTCCCTCCCTTAGAAGAGGAGTTGGAGGTTGGGGACTATAAATGCCAGAACCTTCCATTGGACCTCCATCCCTTGCCTGCAGACAGTGGCCCAAGCCATAGCCCCGGAAATAGAAGCGACTTTCTCGAATGATATCTTCCTCCTGAAATTACAAGGAAAAAAAGGCAGAATTTGAGGTCAAAGCTTTAGGAAAGAGGACTAGAAGACCAGGTCACACATCATTATCTCATAAATGATGCTATGCAGACAAGGTGGTCCACTGCATAGCTTTTATGGCCATAAAACTACTCATGAAGTAGATGTATGCCATATGCTATGATTCTAATTGCAGATAGGCCCCAAGTTGCCTTTGTGAAATTCATAACATCACTTAGAACCATCTAAAACCCAGTGAAGTGCCAGTCACTGTGACAGGGTCATCTTCATGTTAAGTTATCTCTGACTGGTAATAAACAGAACGACAAAATTATTAGACAGTGAAGTCGAGATATTCAGACTTAGTAAACTTTAATTTAATGTCATTCAAAAACTTCAAAATTAGTTCTCCTTGTATATAGTATCTTTTGAAAACTATCTTGACTTAAAGCTGAAAATTACAAAAGTTTTAAGTAACCTAATGGGTATTTAGGGTAACGCTGATCACACTATTGCAGATATGTGTCCTTCTTTACAAATCAGCAGAGTTGACATAGGGGTCAGTACATCCAAGGGTAACATTTATTACCCAATGCACATTCCATTCATGTGCAGTACACGAATTATGATTAACACATTCACACTGAAGAGGTACATTTCTTTTTTTATTGAAAATGTACATTTCATATAAGCACTAAGCAATGTGGTAGACTGTCCATTTATCCAATGGTCAGCTGACAACTATAAGTAGCTATAACACAGCTGGGAACCAGGAAGTAAAGACAGAAAGAGTTGAAGATGGAGATGGAGATGGAGATGGAGATGGAGATAGAGATAGGGATATCTATCTATATCTATCTCTCTCTATATATATCTCTCTCTACATATATATAGAGAGAGAACCAACGTCCCTGAGTGATCAACAGAGAGAACTTTACTTATATGAGGCCCTCAGGCCCTCACTCATAGCCTATTTACACTTATTTCATATATAACCCAAACAAGCCTAATTTTATTTGCTCCTAAAGGGCAGAGTTGAGAAATGCTTTCTTCAAAGATGATTATAATTGTTAAGAGTACTGATGGTTTTGGAATAAGAGCTTCAGCTATTTAAGAAATCACCTGAAGTACAATGGCCCCTTGTAGGATAATGTCAATGACCATCTCAGTTTGCCCAGGACTGAGAGGGTTCCTGGTACTCGGGTCTTTCAGTGCTAAATCTGGGGAAGTCCAAGGGAAATAAAAAATAATTGGTCACCCTACAGATATCTGAAGTATTTACTGTAAATTATAGGGAAAAATATGTGTACATTGTATGGGTATGTCATAAGTATACATAAAATACGGATAAAGTAGATTTTAAACACTGTGCATCTAGAGGGCCATCACAGGGTCTTTAACATTGGACCTCTGCAGCTATGGTAACACATCAAAAAGTGGCTTCATAGATGAGATGTTGGTGTCGTAGGGCCTAGTAACTCTAGAAGCTGACCTGTCATCATAAGGGAAGGTCTTGACTCACCTCAAATGTAGTCCCTAATTTTATTTTTACACTATTCCAATGGGGAGGTTGGCTGGTCGATTTTAGAGATGAAGAATCAGAGGCAAACAAAATATCTCACAAGGAATTGAAAAATAAAGGGGGTAAGTAAAATGATTTTTTCCTTGGCTTTCCAGTTCAGGGTCCCTCAGACCACCCTGTTTCCCATTGCTCACCCTAATACCCTCAGCTCCCCAGCTACAGGATGTAAGCACAGAATGTTGGCAAAAAATAAAAATAAAACTCTGAAGGATAAAGTTGGATCCAACTGCTATTTCTGTTTCTATCGATCCAATTATTTTCCCTTTTCTCCAATCACAGTAAATCTAAAGGGAATTATTTGGAAATATTTTCCAGGTTGGAAAAAGCCATTTCACATGGGAGAGAAAATATGACTAATAGAGTAAGCTACTCTCAGAGATTTTTTATTTTAACACATTGTACCTCTTGCAGTTGGGGTAGCAAAGATGAATGGCCTGAAATCCAGGGGTCAGGGGGTCCTGGATTTTAGTATTATCTATTTAGGCTAAATTCTGAGGGGCATGGTGGGGGGAGCTGGGGAAGGACAATGAAAACTTAAATACCACTTTGTGGCTCCCACGGCTGCTGAAACAGAACTTTTTTGTTGCAGCTATCTCTAAAGGAGGAGGGCTGAGGAGCTAGAGAAGGAAGATATTCTAAAACCAACCTGGGAAGGGAATGCACAGTGTAGAAGGTAAGGTGTGGAGGTGGGAAATACTGATGTGTGAGAGTGGCTGGAGAAAAAAAGATTGGAGAATGGGGAATGGGAGAGGGTGCTGGAGGATGTCGGGGTTTTGGGACCAAGCCTCTGAGAGGACTAGAAAGTATTCTGAAATTTTTTCCAGTTGAGTTATTCTGTCACTCATGGCAAGGCTCTCACTCTGTTCAGTTTGAGAAAGAATTTCCACCAATCAGCCTGCAAAAGCTAGTGGGCTGGGTTACATACATGGCTACTGTGGCCTGAGCCTGCTGGGGCGGTGAACAAAAGCATCCCCCTTTCCTGGGAAATGTATAGACTAGCTGGGAAGACAAAGCAGGAGTGCATAGGAAAAAAATAACTACTTCATACAGTGGCATGGAAGGAGATCATCACGCCGTGATGATGGGTGGCTGAGGAGAGATTTTGAAAAGAAAAAGATTACGCCTAAAGCTGGGTGAACAGCTGACTGGCTCCTAGAACACTCCTAATTTACCCTTGGCTATGGGTTCCTTCCTCTGAGTCTGCAGACGTCTGTTTCTCTAGCTGGAAAGCAGGGCCCAGATAGAGGTTCTAGGAATGGATTAGCTCTCCATCAACCTTTACAGCCCGCTTGCTTGGTGCCTCCAGTGTTCCTGCTACAGTTCGACTGGAATGGCAATGGCTTTAGAAAATTCAAAAAGGGCTTGGTAGGGTGGCTCACACCTGTAATTCCAGCACTTTGGGTAGGACAAGGCAAGAGGATTGCCTGAACCCAGGGTTTGAGACCAACCTGGGCAACTTGGTGAGACCACATCTCTACAATTAACCAAAAAAATTAGCTAGGTGTGGTGGTTCACACCTGTAGTTCCAGCTACTTGGAAGACTGAGGCAGAAGGATCACCTGAGTCCAGCAGGTCAAGATTGCAGTGGCTGTGAGTGTGCCACTGCACTCCAGCCTAGGCAACAGTGAGACTCCAACTCAAAAAAAAAATTGAAAAGGGACATGATTAATGGAACAGGTTTGATTTTCAGGTTTTATTGGCATTAATAAACCTCAGCCCACTTTCAGGCAGAGTCCAGGGTACTAGCCAGGGCCCAGGCTGTGATTATAACTGTGTAATAATTGAGTACTGGTTATGACAGAGTTTATTATGAGGTCAGGATCAACCTGTATATGAGCAGGAGGGGACAAGCTGTAGGCAGTGGGGGTTGGGTGAGTGCAGAATAAAGATGGGACCAGTGTCAACCTAGAATGGCTCTACAGTAACTACAGCAACACTTTGTTGCTGGTATATTCACACAGGCAATTTAGCTGGTCAAAGGACTCTGGACCTGTTGGCAGCCTGCTCTTCTTTTTCAAGGTAGGCATTGAAAAAGCATTAAGTTTGAAGCCCCTATAAAGATAAGATTTTGGTACCCAAAGTCAGGTTTGACACAGCTAAAGAGGGGGTGAGGACAGTTAGCTTAGAAAAGGGAGCATTCTCTTTTCTTGCCTTTCTTCCAGGTCTCTCTATTTTTTTCTAATTCGTGGTATGGACTAGGAATAGCTTTTAGGTCTCTTGAATAGTAAGTCCTAATCTAGGAGATGCAGTTGTGAATCCACCCACTAGAGGGAGAACTGCCCAGGGCCCAACTAAAGGACTAAAGCTAGGCAAGAATTCAAACCACTAGATGAGACAAGAGCCCTGTCCTCAGCTGAAAGGGACCTTAGCAACGGACTTGAAACCAAGGAGGTAGTTTGTGAGATATTTTTAGTGCAGACATATGGTAGGGGTGCCCCAGGAGCAGCTGAGGTGGAAGGTGGGAGGGTAGAAAGAGGAAGAGTCCCTTGTGCTAGTGTGGCCCAGACAGGTCAGAGCCAGGATTTTAACAGTGGATTCAGATCATTGTTTCCTATACCCTCAGAGGTCATTATCCTCCTGCCCCTTTGGCTTTAGCACCTCCAGATTAGGCAGAAAACATGGAGTCAGAGCTCAAGACAGACCAGACCTCTGTGTCTCTGCTGATTAAGCAGCTAATATGTAGTTCAGCAAAGGCTTTCAGCTTTGCTCATAATTGGACACTAGCTTCTGTGAGGGTGGCTCAGGCACCTCTGTTGTCATGACAACTTACCTAGCACCTATTGTCTGGGCAATTGGGGGTAAACTGCCTCTGTTGTCATGACGACAAGATTCTACTTATATTTCACCAGATGATCACTCTACTGTAGAAGAAATGGGGCTAACAAACAAGAGTGGGGGAGAACAACAGCTCGAGCCCAACAACTCTGACATGCCCAATGAAGATCAAGGAGAAGAAATCCAACAGCCAGAAGAGGCACGTAGTGGTTTCTCAATTCCAATGTAGTTATAGGAACCCTCCCATAATACTCCCCTAGAAAGCCACCAGTGCCTGGCTCTTGAATTCTTAACCACCAATTAGTATATGACAGCCTGAGGTACCTTCCTCCAAGGTAGGAGGAAAGCCAGGAGTAACCATTACTACTTCTCAAAGCAATCTCATATTCGCTAACTTGATCCGGTTCTAATACTAGCTAACGTATTTTCAGTGGTTTATTGGGTGCCAGGCACTGTACCTATGCTTAGTCACTCTGTTATCCTGTCTTATAGGGATTGATATCCCACTGGACAGATAAGAAAACAGAATTAAAGAGGTTAAATTACTTAACTGTGACCAGCCTAGGACTAGACTCTGAGGCTCCTCATTGCCTGTCTAGTCCTTGCAGCCTTGGGTTGGGTCCTGGTTTATGGGAGGAATAGTATGGGGGAAGGAGTCCAAAGGAGGAAGGAAGTGGGCCCCTACCTAGTTGTACTCACCATACGTTGGCGCCTCTGCCTTCTTCGAAGTCTTATGAATTCCTTATGCTGACGAGAGACAAAATTGACAGCAGCGTACTCCAGCAAGGCAGCGAACACAAAGAGCAGGCACACGGCCATCCAGATGTCGATTGCCTTCACATAGGACACCTACAACATTCACCAACAGAGCAATCAACCTTCTTGGAGTCCTTCCATGGCCTATCCAGTGGATTTCCAGTCCTTATCAATTGCCTGCTGTTCTTCAGCTGTATCCAGAATTTTTTCTAGTGTTTAAAGAAGCTTTCCATGATATGTCCCACCGTCTGAAGGCCCATGTCAAAGAGCTCGGGCCACCTGTCATCATCTACCTCTCTGCACTCTCCACCCTCCACTTCTACCTGCCTTTCTTTCCTATACTTCTTTTCCTTTCTTTCCTTATTCTTCTTGTACTTCTGCTTCTGGTTATTATTCTTTTTATTCTGATCTTCTTCTGATTCTTTTCTTTCAATAAACAGCAGTGAACATGAACACTGCATTTATTTGCCCTCTGTTGTCTCCTATGGTCCTCAACCCATGGTGATAACTGGACAGTGTTAATGATTCCCATGTGAGACACGTAAGGATGCTTAAGACCTAGAAAGGATGGATCTAAGCCAAGATTACCCAGTGAGAAGGTAGCACTAGGACTTGGGGGTTCTGGGCTTTCAATTCAGTGGTATTGCCATTTATTTACCTGGCTGCAGTCTCACTGACAGAGTAGGAGCTCCTTCTTTTCCTCTCTCCATCCCTGTTCGTCCCTTGACCCTGTGGTTTTTTTCTGCTGCTCTTTGTGAGAAGACTTACTGAGGAACTGAGCTCAGTTGTGAGCTGGGGCCTCATCTCTCACCCTGGAGAGAATAAGAGGGCAGGAATCCTGAAGGAGCACCACCCACCCCCTGTAAGGGCACTTGGCTTGTTGAGGCGTAGTTGGCACCCACCTATCCAGTCTCTAGTACTCTCCTCTCACTACCTGCCTTGGTAGACTCTAAGTACTTTTCTCTCCCAAGTCCCTTGTAAAGATTGAACACTAGTCTCTCCTGGAACAGGGTGGTGGCTGGGTGAGGCCAGGAGGGGAGATAGAGATCAGGTTTAAGAGATCCTTTCATCTCCTCAACCAGACTGCCTTTCTACATAGTTTTGAGCTGCTGAGTTCACCCTACAGGGCTCCCCAGCAGTAACAGGATGCGTGACAGGTCACTTCTGTCATCAGCCTCTGCTATGCTAGGGTGCTACAGACCCCAGGTAAGGAGTAGGTTTTACTTGATAAACCCTCTACCTTGGTGCTTCTTAACTGGGGACAAACAACTCTGTCCCCCTTCCTCAGGGGCACTTACCAATGTTTGGAGACAGTTTTGGTGGCATAATTTTTTGGGTGGTGGTTACTAGCATCTAGTAAGTAGAGGCCAAGGATGCTGCTAAACATCCTACAGTGCACAGCCCCTTGCCTGACTTCCAACACACACACACACACACACACACACACACACACACACACACACACACGTGAGCATGCATACAAACAGAATTATCTAGCCCCAAATGGCAATAGTGCTAAGGATGAGAAACCCTGTTCTACCTCTTTTAGGGTAATGTCACTGAGATGGTGGCAGTGGGTTACTAGGCAACTCTGATTAAGCATACCTTGGTATCTCTACTCTGCTACCTACTAACAAGACATCCTATTTCATTCACCACCTCTCAGTCTCACTGTGTCCTCAAGGATGGCTAATACCTACTATCAAGATCAATAATGAGTTAATGACTCATTTTTTTTTTTTTTTTTTTTTTTTTTTTTTTTTTTTTTTTTTTGGGGTGGAGATAGTGCGCCCCGACGGGGGTGCGGGGGCCGCGCCCGGCCCCCCCCCCCACGCAGTGGGGGGCGCCGGGGA
>CAUYQG010175833.1:0-14048 GCA_963574415.1 Tarsius wallacei | reverse complement strand
AGGCCGAGGACAACTGAACTAATATAGTAGTACTTTCCTGAAACAAGAGTTTCTGCATTCTAGGGGGCACAAAATGTGTCATGGAGCCTCTCTCCAGAGCTGTCTTGTCATCCTGGTAATGTGGAAGCTGAGGGGGGGGGCAGGAGTCTTTACAGATTTTGAAAGACAGTGTTCATGCTGGGAGTGTTTTTATGTGTGTATCACTGAATAATGCTGCTTGACTTTTTTTTGTGTTTTTTAATGTAATTATTGTTTGAATAAGTGTAATTAATTATGTAACTATTACAGTATTATATATCCAATTGTATTGGTTGGGTACCTAGGCTAACCCCATTGGACTTAACAAACAAATTGGACTTGTGAATACACTTTCAAAATGGAACTAATTCATATGTAGGGAACTTGCTGTACCTTGTTGGCTTCTTTGGCCTTGACTCTGCTTTAGAGAAGTTTCACAACCAGGTATATTTAAGTTTGGTACAGATGTGCAAGACATTGGAAGCTAAGGTAAAAAGGTAGGAGCAAGCACAAAAAATTAAGTAAGCTCTCTCTTCAGACCAGAAAGATCAAAGTTTATAATGAAGTGATACACATAAAATAAAAAGTGCCAACAATTTTAGGGCAGGAATATACTAACATTATCTAATATATTCTATAACCCGCACATAATCTCTCTATATAAAGAACTCCTAGGCCAGGTAAGGTGGCTCATACCTATAATCCCAACACTTTGGGTGGCCGAGGTGAGAGGATAGCCTGAGCCCACAGGTTCGAGACTGGCCTGGGCAACTTGATGAGACCTCATCTCTACAATAAATCAAAAAATTAGCCAGGCCTGGTCGTGCATGCCTGTAATTCCAGCTACTTGGAAGACTGGGGTGGGAGATCGCCTGAGCCCAGTAGGTTGAGGCTGCAGTGGCTGTGAGCATCCCAGTGCACTCTAGCCAAAGCAACAGAGTGAGACTCCAACTCAAAAAAAAAAGAACTCCTACAACTCAAAAAATATATTCTAAGTAAATAATGGACAAAGAAGTTGAATAGACATTTCTTCAAGAATTTTTGTGTAAAATGGCCAAGAAGCACATGAAAAGATACTAAATATTATTAGCCATCAGAGAAATAAAAACACATGATGAGTTACTACTTCAGACTCACTAGGATGGCAAAAATTAAATAGGCCAGGTGTAGTGGCTCATGCCTATAATCCCAGCACTTTGGGAGGCCAAGGCAAGAGGACTGCCTGAGCCCAGGGGTTCGAGACCAGCCTGGACAACTTGGTGAGATCTTGTCTCTAATATAAATCAAGAAAAATTAGCTGGGTGTGGTGGTGCTTGCCTGTAGTTCCAGCTACTTGGAAGGCTGAGTTGGAAGAATTGTCTGAGCCCAGCATGTCAAGGCTGTGGTGACTATGAGTGTGCCTCTGCACTCCAGCCTTAGTGACAGAGTGAGACTCTAACTAAAAAAAAAAAAAAAAAGTAAAAGAACAAAGAAAGCAAATAATAAGTATTGGCAAGGATATTTGGAGAAACTAGAATCCTCATCGACTGCAGGTGAGAATGCAAAATATTGCAGCCACTTTGGAAAGCAATTTAGCAGTTTCTTACTACAGTATATCTAGCATTACCTCGTGACCCAGCAATTGTACACCTAGATATATACTAAGGAGTAAATGATGAAAATTTATGCTCACACAAATACTGTTACAGATATTCATTGCAGCATTACTCTTTATAGCCAAAACAATGGAAATATTCTAAATGTCCACTGACTGATAAATGGATAAACAAAATGTAGTATGTTGCATACACTGAATTATTCAGCAGTGAAAGGAAACTATGTTAGTCTATTCAGTCTACTATAACAATATCATAAACTTGACAGTTTTAAACAGGCATGTATTTCTCATAGTACAATCTTTTATTAAAGTGTGGCAAATTCAGTATATGGAGTACCTGCTTCCTGGTTTATAGATGGCAACTTCTTGCTGTAACTTCACATGGTGGAAGAAGGAAAGGAGCTCTCTGAAGTTCCTCTCATAAGGGCACTAATCCCACTTATGACCTATCTGAAAGGCTCTACCTCCTAATAATATCATCTTAGGGATTAGGGTTAAATGTCTGAATTCTAGGGTGGGAGGAACACAAACATTCAAATTATTATAGGACTGAAGTACTGACACCTGCTACAACATGGATAAACCTTGAAAATGTTAGGCTGAGTTTAAAAACTAAACAAAATATCACGTATGATACCATTGTTATAAAATTTCCAGAACAGACTAATATGCAGAGACAAAACGTGTTTCCCAGGGTCTGAAGAGGGGAATATAAGGAGTAAATTATAATGAGCACAGAGATGTGAGGGGGGATAAGTCATGTCTTATAAAGTAAGCTAATGGTGATGATGGCACAATTCTTTGAACACAGTAGAAACCACTAGATTTAGCACTTTTAGACTGGTGAACTTTATAATGCAGTTTTAAAAAGGCCCCATCCAAAGGGAACCTGATTCAAGTGGACCTTATGGGGGAGAAATGCTTCTTGGACTTGAAGCACTGCCCTGCCATGACTGGCTTCTCTTGGTCACTTTGAATCAGTGTGTTGCCATTTCCCCATCCATGTGCACATCCAACCTACAGTAGCAACTGACATGTACTGAGAGTCTGCAATGTGCCAGGCACTGTTCTTAACCATATACGTAGATTATCATGTTTTCTCTTTCCAGTGACCATAGGCAGTGGGTACTATTTTACAACTGTGAAAACAGAAGTCCAGAGAGATTAAACAACTCATCAACAAGTACAGAGTTCTAGAGTGATTTGCAGGAATTCAAACCCATTGGTGCCCAAGATACTACTCCCTGAGTCATTCTATCCCAAGCAGCCACCATCAGCCCCAAGTAATCTCAAGTTCTAGATTAAGCATATATTCCTCAAACCTCTATATATAATTTTAAATGATCCATATTCATTCCAATTATTTTTTAATATTTTCCCAGTTTCAAATATTTAATTTTTTAAATAAATTAATTAAATTACTTGTTTTCAAGGTTTTACAATTCTCAGTATTTCGTTTTTGTAGAGATGGGGTTTCATATGTTCCCCAGTTGATCTCAAACTCCTGGCCTCACACCATCTTCTTGCCTCCCAAGTAACTAAAATTACAGGCTTGCACCACCTGTTCAGAGTAATATTTTGGATGTGACTCTGGCTGCTTATAAAAATTCCAACAATGTTTCTAGGTGGAAAAACCAGCTGACAGATGCTGACTGTTGGTGTCTGCTATACTGCAAGACACTTGCAAACACTGATTAGTATCTCCAAACTTTCCTCCCTAAAATAGAACTAGGGCAGAAATCCCTGCTTGTTTCCTTGGTGACTAAGTTGTCCACTGCATAGCAAGACAACCAATGTACAAAACAGATGAGTCCACATCTGCAATCAACATCAGAGCATCTGAAAGCAGACACAAAATGTCCAGCCTGTCCACAAAATGGCACTACAGATACTGGCTTTCTATGATGTTAGGAATAAGCATTTGAAAGTTCTGGAAACATGTGGAAACAGTCCCCAAGAGCCAGGGGAGGATGTGGTCAGGGAAGGTATATATGTTTGCCCTCCATCTGCTCAACTGGAGTTGACTAATGAACTCAGCCTTCTGCACTACTTAAAGGATTAAATTCTAGGGTGTGTAGTTTACACTCGTGTGAGGGTTCCTGGGAGCTTTGAACTGGAAGCTCTTTCTATGAGAGCACATGAGTATGAACAGGAAAGATTCAGAATCATTACAAGGAGAAGATGAAGGAAATGGACTCTGGGTGTTAGAAACAGCATGAGATCAAAACACCTCAGATGTAGTTAGGAAGCCACAGAGGAGAGGAAACAAGGAAGCTGGCAATTTTGCTACAGTACAGGATAATCAACAACATGAGTGTGTGAAAAAGAACAGCATGAGTGTGTGAACTTAAATAACTCTTTGGAGCAGCAGTGTGGTAAATGAAACATAATCTATGTATGTATGTGTATGCCTATGTATGTATAATGTATCTAATGTATTTATATTTTTAATATATCTTTAATATATTTAAATATATATTTCAGTAAGCAAAATATATCCAATATATTGGTAACTTTTCTGCCAGCTGGTTTTTACTATAGTTGTATTTAAGGTAGGAGTACAGATCTGTGCTGGGACTGAAGGAAACAACAGCACTTGAGTGTACATAGTGGGTTTGTTAAAATGCAGGTCGGGTGCGGCGGCTCAAACCTGTATTCCCAGCACTTTAAGAAGCCAAGCCCATGGATTTGAGACCGGCCCAGCCAACATGGTGATGTAGACCTCATGTCTACAATATATCAAAAAAAATAGTAGCTGGGCATGGCAGCATGCACCTGTCTGGCTGCTTGGAAGGCTGAGGCAAAAGGATAGCCGGAGCCCAGCAGGTTGTTGCTAGGGTGGCCGTGAGCCTGCTACTGTACTCCAGCCTGGGTGACAGAGTGGTACCGCAACTCAAAAATAAAAAAAACACAGACAGCTGTGTTCCTAATCAGTATGGGAGGGGGCAGGACCCGAGAGTGTGCAATTCTAGCAGACTCCAAAGGGTTGCTCCTGCTGCGCTTCAAGGACTGCCATGCGCTGAGAGCATAGGTAGGGAGAAGAGGGCTCACAAAGAACGGCAGACTTTCTGCATGCTCCATGTAGAAAGCAGCTGGCTAGATATCTGTTAGGTTCACATAGGAGACATGCACAACATTTGGGAATTCTAACCACTTGGTAGATCAGACCATAACACCTTACCAAGAATTAAATGATATTTTGTATCTGATCCTATTTTAAATCTAAAGCTGACTTGTCACTTTGTAAAAAATGATAAATATAGACAGATGGATACAAAAGCAAGGAAAGGGGAAAAATGGAGAAGGAAAGGAGTAAGGGAAAAGAGAAAAAGGAGGAGAGAAAGGGAAAAAAAACATAGATATTGGTATGTGCAGAAGTAGAGAAAAAAAGACTGAGTTACTCAAAAAATAACTCTTTTGAGAGGAAACACAGCCACTTATGTTTAACTTAAATAATGGTTAACTACTGATGCCTGTAATCTCCAGCACTTATGGAGGCCAAGGCAGGAAGATTGCTTGAGCCCAGGAGACAAGTATGGGCAGCTTAGTGAGACCGCATCTCTACAAAAAAATCAAAAAATTATCTGGGCATGGTAGCGCAGGCCTGTATTACCAAGTACTTGGAATGCTGTCGTGGAAAGATCACTGGAGCCCAGGTGATGAGGCTTTGGTGAGCTGTGATTGTCACTGCATTCCAGTCTGGGTGACAGAGTGAGACCCTGTCTCAAAAATAAAAATAATGCTTTAACCACAGTCTCATCCTTGTTTTTGTTGTTTACAAGGGATTATGTGACTGTATATTTCTCAGCTGCATTTCCTCCTTTTTATCTTCTTTGAGTTGGATCTTACACTGTTGCCTAGGCTGGAGTACAGTGGCATGATTATGGCTCACTGCAGCCTCAACTTCTTGAGTTCAGGGCTCAGGGAATTTTCCTGCTTCAGCCTCCTGAATAGCTGGGCCTACAGGTGCTGTGCCACCACAGTCAACTAATTTAAAAAAATTTTTGTAGACATAGGGTATTGCTGTGTTACCTGGGCTGGTCTCAAACTCCTAGGTTAAGCAATCCTCCTGCTATGATATTCCAAAGTATTGGGACTAAAGGCATGAGCCACCACAGCTAGCCTCTCTCAGTTGCATTTCTAATGGCCATATTACTTACTCCATATAAAAAAGTAATTAAACCTATATAAGTTTAAATATATAGTTCTTTCATTCTTAAAAAATACCACATTGCAATTTGTACACTAAAGACCTAGATATCTAATGCTCCTCAAAACATACATACACTCATTGTATATCCTTTGTTTAAAAATACACTATGTAATATACTAGTAAAGGAGAACTGTAAACAATACCAAGCTATACACTATGTATTAGTGTATACTAGTATACTTTAATACACTACTAAACACATACTGTGTACTGCATTACTAAAGGAAACTGTCAACACTAATACTCTTACAACATATCTTCTCATTTTCAAGCCACAGCTAATAAAAACAATGAATGCCTTGTTTCTGCACCATGACTTTTAATTTTCAGCATATAGTACTCCTTTGGACTTCATAAAAGTCATATGTGGTAGGCATTCAAATTTCTTATTTTTCAGTAAAGGGACTTGATTACCCAGCTTCTGCTGACTTCTGCCTCTTATTTGCCTGCAACATCCACCTCCCTTCCACCAGTTGATGAATATACAAGTATTATTTCGCTACTCCTCAAAAGATATTTGGGTACCTTTTTTCTTTTGCAGAGACATGGTCTTGCCTGTCACCCAGGCTGCAGTGCAGTGGCTCCATCACAGGTCAGTGCAGCATTAAACTCCAGGGCTCAAGCAATCCTCCCACATCTGCCTCCTGAATAGCTGAGACTACATGTATGTACGCCTAGCTCCGTGGTTTTACTTAGGCAAAGTGATACTGATATTGGGGTTACATATGCTTATTTTGTTTTAGAGTTCTATACTAAGACCTGAATGGGCAAAATGATATGAAGCCTGGCATTTGCTTCATATTAATTCAGTGAGGAGGGTGAAGAATGATGTATGTAGTCTGGGCACGGTGGCTTACATCTATAATCTCAGCGCTTTGGTAGGATGAGGAAAGAGGATTGTATGAACCCAAGAGTTTGAGACCAGCTTGGGCAACATAGTGAGACCTCACTCTACAAAAAAAAAAATAAGCAAAAAAATAGCTAAATGTGTCCCAGTTACTCTAGAGACTGAGGCAGAAGCCCAGAAGGTGGAGGCTGCAGTGAGCTGTGATGGTGCTACTCTACTCCAGCCAGGGCAACGATATAGAAAGACCCTAACTAATATAAATAAATCAATTAAAAAAAAGATAATTCAGAATGTCGAAATCATAACCATATTTAATTACAGCTGAGTAAAAAATGGAACAGAACTGAAAGTTAAGGTGCAAGATGTATGTGAGGGGTTAAGTTGTTTATCCCTTTCCTTAAGTCTGATCTGTTTGAGAAAAAAAAAAGATGAAAGATGTATCTGTATGGGTCATTAGCCCTTACTTTGTGTGTTGTTTTCATGAAGGAACCACAAAAAAGCATTCTTTTAACAACAGTGGCTGCTTAGGAGAGACACATTTATAGGCATCAATCACAGTTTATGGACATGTTCTAGTGCCTGAAAATCACCACAATCAGGATGTCTGAGTTCCAAACAAGAAAGATCTCCTTCATGAGGCCTGTTTTTCTTCTGATAAGATCAGTAAGAGGTGACAGGTTTAGAGATTTGGACGCTGGAAATCTTGGCTCATAAATCTGACCCTCTCGCCTTCTGGAGCTCCTCCTCCCTCTTTATCCTGATCCTCTCCGTCCTCCTCCTCCCACCCAAGCATCACCTTGTGACGCCTCATGGCGTTTGCAGTGCACATACCGCTCCCACCCATCGTGGTGCCTTTTCTGCAGTCGTAGGGAGTTTGGGTGAGAGAGAAGCCGAGGGCACATGATACCGCTCCCCAGCCTGCGCAATACATTGCCCAGGCAGGCCGGGGAGGTTCTGGCACATCAGAGCATCACCCCAAGTAGGGTCCATGGCCTCCCAGTGCCCGGAGACCTTTTGCTGTTCAATGCGGGACGTGGCCACGCAGCTCACATTAAGCTTCCAATCATGGGCGTTACATGCGCTGTGTCTGGGCCTTCGGTAACTGCTGCCTGGACACTGGCTTCACGTTCCTGGGCTTCTGCAGCTTTGGTTCCCATCTTCCGCGCCAGCGCGGGTTGCAGCCCGCTCGACTGCTTGGATAAGTGCGTGGCCCTGGGGTTGGGCAAGGCGAAGAGAGCTTAAAGCAGAAAGAGCAAGCTGAAGCAGTTCTCGAGAGTGAGAAAGAGATAACTAGGTACTTTTTCAAAACAAAACGGTCAATGAAATTCCTGTCCAAGGGACATTGTGTTTGCTATAGAGAAACTTCAGACAATACAGTGATCGGTTTTGCAAAACCAGAAAATGGGTTTTGAGTAACTGCACCAGGAAGAGATAGTGAACACGTTTCGTGTGTATATTCTTTTCTTTTTCACATTATGTGTTCTCTTTGTTTTGTAACCTGAGTCTCTTAACTCTATCACTACTCACCTGACTCATCTACATACACCTTTTTTTTTTGAGTCTGTGTCTCACTCTTCATACTTGGGTGTATGAAGGGTGGGTGCAGCGAAACAATCATGGCTCACCATAGCCTCCAATCCTTCCACTTCAACCTCCCAAGTAGCCAGAATGACAAGTGTGTGCTAATTTTTAAGTTTTTTTTGTAGAGGCGAGATCTTGCTATGTTGTGCAGGTTGGTCTCAAACTTCTGGGCTCAAGCTTTCCTCCCACCTTGGCCACCCAAAATGGTGAATCACATGTGTGAGCCAGTGTGCACAACCTTAAGTTTTCTTAACTGTGTTTATTTTTCTATATATTTTCTCATACATCGAAAAATCTTTATTCTATACACATAAGTTTCAAAATAATATCAGTGTTAATGATAACAATAAACATACTGATTGACATTTTTAAAAAAAATTTTCAGGGTTGAAAAAGAAGAGTCCTCTCTAGATTATGGCCTTCACTTAAAAAAAATAAAAAAAATAAAAAAAGTTCTCAGCCAGGAGCAGTGGCTCAAGCCTGTTATCCCAGCATTTTGGGAGACTAAGGTGAGAGGATTGCCTGAGTCCAAGGGTTTGAGACCAGCCTGGGCAATTTTGTGAGACCTTGTCTCTACAGTAAATCAAAAAATTAGATGTGGTAGCATGCGCCTGTAGTTACAGCTACTTAGAAGACTGAGGCAGAAGGATCATGTGAACCCAGCAGGTCGACACTGCAATGGCCAGGAATATGCCACTGCACTCCAGCCTGGTCGGTGGAGACTCCAACTCAAAAAAACCCCAAAAAACTCAGCATCATATTTATTGTTATCAGTAAACCTAGCAATCTCATATGTGGCTCCAAAAGACAACCTTCTTCCTCTTTGGGCATCTTCCTGGGCTTTGTTCAGTCAACCAAATCTAAGCAGTCCCTATTTGTTTCATGAGTTCTCCTCCCTTTACATCCTACCACAACAACTCATCTGAAATTCCACTACCAACTTTGCAGTTAAAGACACCCAAGTATGAACTCAGTTGGCATATCGTCTTCCTCTAAGGACCAGAGGACTGGGTTTCCCTTGGTACCTTATATAAGGCAAATGGGAGCCTCCACTGACAGAAACCTTATTTAACAATGAACTTCAAATTCCATCGCTTCCAAAATGTCTGGCTCTTCAAGACATACCTGTTGGGGAGAGTAGGGTGCTGCTCAGCTGCCACCGCTATGTCTCTGCAGGCTAATTTTGACAGGGCAGCAGAAGACATGAGGAAACTGAAAGCAAGGCCAGATGATGAAGAGCTGAAGGAAATCTATGGGCTTTACAAACTGTAACTGGAGACATTGACATTGAGTGTGCAGGAATGTTAGATCTGAAAGGCAAGTCCAAGTGGTTATGGAAAAAAAGTGTTGTCGAAGGAAGATGTGATGAGTGCCTATATTTCTAAAGCAAAAAAGTTGTTAGAAAAATATAGAATTTAGAAGACAGTGCATGAGTTTTTCCTCTTGAAGCCTTCATAATGGTATCATGACCTAACATTTAGGGGGAGAATGCACTGTGAACTCAATGTATCATGTATATTTTTACTGTTAGTGTGAATACTTAATTAGGAGCCTGCTGAAACTGCTTACTTAACTGAATTTTACTTGCTTAAGAAAGGTGACCTTAAAAGTTACTTTGGAAAAATACTGCCTTGGCTGTGTGCAGTGGCTCAGGCCTGTAATCCCAGCACATTGGGAGGCTGAGGTGGGAAGATGACTTGAAGCCAGGAGTTTGAGATCATAATGAGACATAATCTCTACAAAAAAAAAATTAGTCAGGACTGGTGCATGCCTGTAGTTTCAGCTACTCAGGAGACTGAGGAGGGAGGGTCACCTGAGACTAGGAGTTTGAGGCTGCAGTGAGCTGTGACTGTTCCACTGTACTCCAGCCTGGGTGACAGAGTAAGACTCCGACTCACAAAAATAAAAAAAGAAAAGAAAAACATGGCTCTGATTATATGTATACAAAAATGTCAACAATTGTTTGTTCTTTTGACTTAATCTGCTCTTCTACAATGAAATAGTGTTAACTGGTATAATAAAAACAGGTTACTAAGAAAAAAATAAAAAAGAGATACCTGTTATGCTGCAGTACCTTCATGTAACCTAGAAAACAGTTTCTCAAAACTGTTTTCTTGTTGCTAACTTCACTTTGCAGCTTGTAAAAACACTTTTTTCATTTCTTTCCTTATTGGGCTTCCTTTGTACAATGATCCTATGACTATGATTAAGTGCATGCCCATTGCTGCCATTGTGTACTTATTTAAGAAATTTCAGGGGCTTATTCTGGGACAAACTGCAATGGGGAGCCAGCATTTAGAGAACCCATGGCAAGATCCAGGAGTTGTACCCTAGAAGGTTAATCTATAAGGGGTTAGTGCAGTATCCTGTACCACCTCCTCAACTGCCTATTATTTTATCTTTTCCTATAAAATCCTCTACCTTCAACCCAAGATTTTGAAGCGGTTACTTTGAGGTTTGAGTTTGGCCTGGTATCTTTTGTTAGATAGGAAAAGAGAGATGGGAGATGGGCGACTCTACAGCAACACAAGATAGGAAAAGGGAGTTGGGAGATGGGCAACTCTATAGCAACACAAGGAAGAGAACTTACAGGGGGAACTTCAGATAACTGAAGGCCATTACTGCTTACAGGCTAGTGCAGTTGTAAGGCTTGGGTGAAATTTTTGCAATTGGCATTGCCAGGAGGTAACTAAGCCTTGTGGTTAAATAAGTTGAGAGGAAGCCTTGTGTTTAGACTAGGTGTTAGACCGGATGTGTGGCAGCCTAGCCTGACTGATAGTTTTCCAACCTAGGGCAGCTAGCAAAGTGGCAGGGGTGTCTAAGGTGGCATTACCTAGACTGATATTTCTGCCTTTTTTTATAGCTAGATAGACGAGGGGGTGGTGGGTAGACAGATAGGAGAGAAGGGAGCATAAGTATGGGAAGAAGGGCATCATAGTTATCTGGCTACTTCCTGCTGAGGTGAGGCATTATATGTGGTTTCCTTGGGTTAGACATTGCATACCCACTGGTATTAAAGTTTATGAAATCTGGATAGGCAAAGCAGGAGGATGTTGTTGACATGTTTTTCTGGCTAGCTTGAATAATGGCATTTAGTCATTGGGAGACAAAATGGGAGATAAAGTTAATAAGGCAAGGTCTAAAAGTGAGTAAGAGAAGGATGGGGAATACAGGTTTAAGAAATGGGGTTATCCAGGGCATCCAGGTAGAGAGGGATGACCCCTCACTTTGCCTGCCATTTGTGTTCGGTTGCCTGGTTTTGAAGTCTATGGGCTGCATTCTGTACTATGCCTGACTTATTAACAAAAGGCAACATTCTTTTTGGAGATATATATATCCCCTTTTTTAGTTGTTAGAAGGTTAAGCACTCTCCTATTTTGAAGCATACCCTTGCTAATGAATTTAATTGTAAATGCTTAATCCTGCTAGTAAGACCAGGAGTTGAATTGCCCTTTTGAATTTAATTGCAGAGGAAGAGACTGAAGCTGATAGAGGGATTTGGATAGTCTGATTATTAGGTAGAATTCTGATGTTTGGAGATTAGTGTATTAAAATACAACTGTCTGATCAATTGAAGGTTAGGCAGAGATAGGAGGAATGCCCTATAGGAAGAAAATTCCTGAGATAGAAAGACAAAACTTACAGGTAATGGAGACTAAATATGCACCTTCACCTTTTTCTTATTTTTAAATGGAACATTTACTTGGAAGTGAAACTTCAATAGTGGTCTGAAAGTGTATGTTAATAGGAGAGACTGTGAATTCAGATTGGTTATACAAAGATAAGAAGAATTCGTATTTATTAATAATTTATTATTAATAATGAGTCATTAACAACTATTGGTTGAGAAGTATTGAATTGTGAAGTTTATAAATGTGTAGGCCAGTGTGTTTGTAGGTTTTTTCCATGGCATTCCTGTGCAACTACACCTGGTAGGCGGCATTGACAGAGAGATGGCACTAGAACAGCTTGATAATTTTCTATGGCAATAGATAGAGGGCTAGAGAACTGTAGAGAGTGTGTTTAGACTTTAAGGTGTTGGGATTAGTGGTCTTGGGAAGGTTGGAGAGTGAGTATATGTTGGCAAAGGTTATGGGAAAGAGGTTCTAAAAAGGACTCCAGAGGAATTAGGGAATGAGCACTGGAGACAAAAAGGTGTTGAATGATTAGTAAGGTTTGAGAAGTAAGGGTCTCTATACTGGAGATTTAGGGTTTTTTGGTAGAAAATGTGTCAGGAAAAGCTGAAGTTTTTGAATGTGTTTAAAATAAAGGCATGTACCTGATTAGGGGAATGTCCCTTTGTGGTTTTGGAATGAATCATTAAGCAATTAAGCACTCATTAAAAGATTTTAGAAGAGAATTTGCTTGAGATGTGAGATGTAAATTCATATACATTTGGGTCCAAGTGGCTAGGATGACTGGGATGACTGAAAAGCACTGAGTTTAGGTTGACAAATTTAGCATTTAGAGTTAAATGGAAGCTGTGTAAGAATTGGTGTGTGAGATTGATGAAAGGAGTCTAACTGTTAGAAGACAGTGTAAGTGGGAATGAGGTGTATAAGGAGGCTAAGGTTAGAATAAGAGGCCAATGTAGGAGAAGGTTGAGTGTATGGTGTGGTAAGGAAGTTGTAAACTAAAATGGAGGTGTACCAAATGATAAGATTGGGGAATAAATTATATGGGTTTCCCTATAACTAAAGATTAATAATTATTGAAAATTGTTGGTTTACTGAGGCTAGGGAATTATTTAAGGGGAAATAAGGCAAGGATAGAGTTAAGGTTATATATGAAATCATTGAAGGTGGAGTTTATTAGCTTAGGGAAGTAGGAAAGTTTACAGGGTGTTATAGAATGGAGGTTTTTGATAAAAATATCAAGGTCGGGCATGGTGGCTCAAGCTGTAATCCCAGCATTTTGGGAGACTGAGGTGAAGGGATTGCCTGAAGCCATGGGTTCAAGAACAGTCTGGGCAACTTGGCAAGGCTTCATCTCCACAATAAATAAAAACAATTAGCCTGGTGTGGTAGCATGCACCTGTAGTTCCTTCTATCTGGAAGGCTGAGGTGGAAGGTCACCTGAGCCCAGCAGGTCAAAGCTGGGGTGGCCATGAGCCTATTACTGCACTCAAACCTGGGCAACGGAGAGAGACTCCAACTAAAAAAAAAAAGTCTGATAATATAGGCTAGGATGAATATTATGGTAGCAACTATTGGTAGTATTATTAAAAGAATTAGCCATATGTGTGCTTGATATATGTTGACAAAGTAAGATTCCACCTCAAGGTAAAAAAAAAAAAAAAACAGGTCTCAAGAAAGGGCTTGGCCAAAGAGGTGAGGATTTTTCCTGAAGCCTTGTGGCAGAACCATCCAGGTTAATTGGGTTGAGTTTTGTGAGTTAGGGTTTACCAAGGTGAAGGCAAAGAAGTCTTGGCAGTTATTAAGAGCTCATACTTAGGAGATTCTGGAAGCTCAGGGACTTTTGTTCATTGTAGAGAGGTAGGTCCTGTGGGAAACGAAGTATACTTAGGAGACTTTGGTGTGGATAGAGGATTGTGAAATGTAGGACTGGAGACCCTTTTTCATTTTGAATTGTGTATTTATTGTGTAAGACCCATAAATTTCACTGTTGTGGGTGTGGAAAAGATCATTATATGTTGTAGAGTGTTAGTGTTTGGTTGTGAGTATAGTGGCAGGGCCTAGAACTCACAGGTGTGATAGCTAGCCTTGGATGACAGAGTAGTTGGTTGTTTTGACAGATATGCTGTGGCCTGTAGAGTATTGCCATAGGACTGA
>CAUYQG010175830.1:0-13094 GCA_963574415.1 Tarsius wallacei | reverse complement strand
ATTACAGGCTGAGCCACCGAGCCCGGCCTTGTCATAAATATTAAGACACACTGAGGAGAAAGAATAAGCACAGGGTTTCAAATGTGTGCCTCAAATCCAGCTGTCAAAAGCAGATGACAGGTGACAGGTGATTGAGCTGCCTCTCACATGAGCAACTTTCAAAGTCACTAGCTACAGGCTGCAGAGATGCAGGTGATTCTCTATTTCAGGGTGAATGCTGTTTCTCCTAAGTGACGCTGGGAAGGCCAGCTGGAAGTGACAGTAGCAGTAAGCAGAACACAACCAATAACATTATTTCCAGAATCTACTACTACTACTACTACTACTACTACTACTACTACTACACACACACACACACACACATATACATCATATATGGCGAGACCTCATCTCTACAATCATATATGTGTGTGTGTGTGTGTGTGTGTGTATTTGTTGTTGTTGTTGTTGTTGTTGCTGCTGCTTAGTTAGGGTCTCACTGTGTTACCCAGCCTGGTGTGTAGTGGCACAATCATGGCTCACTGCAGCCTCAAACTCTGGGACTCAAGCAATCCTCTCTTGTCAGTCTTCCAAATAGCTGAGCCTATAGGCACCCTCCACCCAGCCTGGCTTATTTTTAAAAAATTTTTTGTAGAGACGAGGTCTCCCTATGTTGCCCAGGCTGAACTTGAACTCCTGGGCTTAAGCAATCCTCCTGCCTTGGCCCCTCAAAGTGCTTGGAATTAAAGGTGTGAGCCACCATGCCCAGCCTGCAATATATGTTAAGTCATACATGAATATGTATACATAACTATACATACAAATTGTATATACTAATTCATTTTATATGCATTGATTCATTTTTTTTTAATTTTTGAGTTGGAGTCTCACTCTGTCGCCCAGACTGGAGTGTAGTGGCTGCTCCCGGCCACTGTAGCCTTGACCTGCTGGGCTCCGGCGATCCTTCAGCCTCAGCCTTCCAAGTAGCTGGAACTACAGGCATGTACTACCACGACCGGCTAATTTTTTGATTTATTGTAGAGATGAGGTCTCGCCAAGTTGTCCAGGCGGGTCTCGAACCCGTGGGCTCAGGCAACCCACTCACCTCGGCCTCCCAAAGCGCGGGATTACAGGGTGAGCCGTCACATCTGGCTTATTTTACATATTAATTAACAAGAGTAGTAGCTGGACGTGGTGGTTTACATCTGTAATAAATCCCAGCTAAGTGAAAAGATTGTCTGAGCCCAAGAGTTCAAGGATTCAGTTAGTTATGATCATGCCTCTCTACACTTCAGCCTGGGTGGCAGAGTGAGACCCTGAATATTAAAAATAAGTGAAAAGAAAAGGAAAGCACATAAGACAGCATAAAGACGGGATATCAGAGGGCCGTCTACTTAGTGTAAGGATGATGAGAATTAACCCATCACAAAGACAACAAGGAAGTTTGCTTCAGTTTGGCAGTGGGTAGGGTGTTGGAAGAAGGAATTCTCCCGAGACTAAACCCCACACTGGTTCTTATAGAGGCTTGCAGTCTGAATTAGTTTGGGCCCCAAAATTTTCAAGCAGAAAATTGTTGTTAAAAATTGTGTTGGCCAGGCTTGGTGGCTCAGCCTGTAAAAATCCCAGCACTTTGGGAGGCTGAGGTGAGTGGATTGCCTGAGCCCGCGGGTTCAAGACCAGCCCGGGCAACTTGGTGAGACCTCATCTCTACAATGAATTAAAAAACAGCCAGTCATGGTAGTGTGTGCCTGTAGTTCTGGCTAATTGGAAAGCTGAGGCAGAAGGATCGCTGGAGCCCAGCAGGTCGACGCTGGGGTGGCCATGAGCATGCCACTGCTCTCCAGCCTGGGTGATGGAGGGAGACTTCAACTCAGAAAAAAAAAGTCTTAAATTGGTAATGCCAGCTGGGCGCAGTTGCTCACACCCAGCACTTTATGAGGTGGAAGCGGGAGGATTGCCTGAGCTCAGGGGTTCAAGACCAGCCTGGGCAACCTGATGAAACCTTGTCTCTACAATAATTCAAAAAATTAGCTGGGCAGGGTGGCATGCGCCTGTAGTTCCAGCTACTTGGAAAGCTGAGGTGAAGTATTGCCTGAGCCCAGCAGACCGAGGCTGCAGTGGCCGTGAATGTGCCATTGCACTCCAGTCTGGGCAACAGAGTGACGCTCTGACTCAAAAAAAAAAAAAAAAAATTGATAGTGCCTCCAGGAGACTGGCAAAAGGAAAGGCAGATAATAGAAGCACTTGACTTCACACCAGGATAACAACAATTGTAAGATGCCAGCGATTGTGAGACATAGATATGGAGATATTCAGATATTTAAAATGTACACTTTGGAGTCAGTGAAATAGGATGCTTCAAATGCAGTTGTTTTGTTGACTATAGAGACTGTATTTAAACTTTTCTTAAATTCTTTTGCACTTGTCTTAGTATTCAGAAGTGAATGCTTTTTGAGAATTTTTATTTTAAAATTGTAGGGAAGAATTGGATATTGATCTAAAGGATATTTACTACAAAATCCGGTGTGTTTTGATGCCAATGCCATCGCTTGGTTTTAATAGACAAGTGGTGAGAGACAATCCTGACTTTTGGGGTCCTCTGGCTGTTGTTCTTTTCTTTTCCATGATATCATTGTATGGACAGTTTAGGGTAAGTATGTCTTATTTTCTACAAATTCTGAATATTTTGAGAAATACTAAAATATTAACTATAGTTAGATATTAAATATAGTCAAGTATAAGCTGCAATACTGCATTATGTTTGAGAAATGCGTTACCTTTACCCATTATTTCTCACTAGTTCATCCCTAAAACTGTTCAATAATTAAGTGGGGAGCACCATAGATTAATGCTTTCAAGTTGTCCCACATCATCCTTCACACAGAAACTACTAATATTTGCAGGGTTCACGGGAGTAAATGGTAGAGCCATTCCTAGCTGACCAGAAGTGGCCAGAAGGGCTGCTCAGGCCCTTTCTTTCCCAAGAAGTGAAGAGTTTGGAATGTGTTACTCATAATTGTGTTTCTGCCTTTTTTTTAAATTATTTTTTTAAATGAACGTTATTTTAAATAGCAGATGATGACAAGAATTCCATCAGTATTTGCTTTATACTACCTCTATCCCCAGCTTAAGACTTTAAGGAGTAAAGATAACTCTTTACCACAGACATTTAGAAAAGAATGAGTTTCCTGTTGCTGGTGTAAAAGTGCCACAAGCTTAGTGGCATAAATTTATTCTTTTCTGGTTCTGGAGGTCAGAAGTTCAAAATGAGCCTTATAGGACTAAGATTGGAATGTCGATAGGGCTGTTTCTGTGGCGGCTCCAGGGCAGAATCTGTTGCTTGTTTATTTTACTTCTGGAGGCTGCCAGCGTTCCTTGGCTTGGAGCCACAGCACTGCAACTTCTGTTTCCACACTCAAGTTGCCTTCTCTTCTCCTGTACTCAGGTCTCCCTCTGTCTCCCTCTTTTAAGGACAATTGGCATTACGTTTAGGGGCCACCAAGATATTCCAGAATAATCTCCCCATCGCAAGGTCCTTGACACCTTATTATACTAGTCCTATTAAGATTTATTCTAGATTAGTAGTTTATGTCAAATATTCTGTTGAAGTATTGTAAAAACTATTGAAGGAATTTAATGGGGGCTCTGGTCTCCTACCTCCCACCCATCGTTCATCCAGAAAATCTCTAGTCTAAGGCTAAAAATAGAAGGTTACTATACCCTCATAGAATGTCTCATGATTGGATTAAGGTAATGCATTTTTGCCAAGAACATCATAGAGGTGACATTGTGCCTGTCTAACAGGGAGTGCATCATACTGATTTGTCTTAGTACTGGTGATATTAACTTTGATCACTAGTTTAGATGATGGGATAGTATTCTTCCACTTCCTTCACTGTAAAGTTGCTATTTTTCCCTTTGTAATGAATAGATATCTTATGGAGATACTTTACAACTATGCAAATATCCTGTTTCTCATCTAACTTGAACCTGCTAATTTTAGCATCCATTTATGGATCTTGCATGCAATAATTATTCCTAGTAGTGTTTACTGAACAGTGATTTTTCTATTTTCCTCACACATATTACTTTCTGGGTTATAACCCAATAATGTCGTCACTGATTTTACCACTCAGCTTTTTTCCAGCTTTAGCCATCCGAGCTCCTTCAAGCTGCCTTCAATGTATCCTATCCTTTTTTGAACACTTCCTCTCCTTCTGACCCAACAGAGTGTTCGGGTTAATCTTGTATTTTGTCTGCCCCAGCCTTGGAATCAATCATTTCTCTAAGGAGTCCTACTTCCTTTAATTAGGGAATGATATTTAGAAACCAGCATCTGGGACTGGGTATGATGGCTTATGCCTGTAATTCCTACACTTTTGGAGGCCAAGGCAGGAGGATCGCTTGAAGCCAAGAGTTCAAGACCAGCCTGGGCAACATAGTGAGAACCCGTCTCCACAAAAAATAAAAATAAAACATTATCTGGGTTTGATGGGGCTTGCCTGTAGTCCTAGCTACTCAGGAGGCTGAGGCAAGAGGAGCCCAGGAGTTCTAGGTTATAATGAGCTATAGTCCTGCCACTGTACTCAAACCTGGGTGGGAGAGTGAGACCCTATCTCTAAACAGGAAAAAAAGAAACCAGTATTTGAGCAACAAATGTGCTTATGTTGCTACTGGGATGTTATTTTTAGGCCCTCCCAGCAGATATATATCATTAAATATATATATTATTACACTAAATTTGAGGAAATTAAAGTCTCCTATGTTCTATTACTTGGATACTTGTATAGTTAACATAAATTTTAAAGACTTCCAGAGAATACTGGTAATTTGTTTCAGGAATAAATTTTCCTTGAGGGATAATTTAAACCGAGGGGTATGTAATACATGCTTTATTCTTTTTTTTTCCTTCTGTAATTTATCACCTTATTTTGAAGTTTCTTTATGTAACTGATAATTGCTAAACTTTCAGTTTGGATGTAAAGTTGTATTACACATCGTATTATTGTTAGTAAGCTTTGAAACAATGTCTGAGAAGCCATACAACCTCTTTGTGACCTGAAATTGGGCATGCCAAACTGTCTTTTATGGCAGAGAATTGAGTTGCTGGAAAATAGCTTATTTGGTACACTAATATTAATTGCATTTTTTCCCCTCAAAGGTGGTCTCATGGATTATAACCATTTGGATATTTGGTTCACTAACAATTTTCTTACTGGCCAGAGTTCTTGGTGGAGAAGTAAGTAGTTAATTTTGAAAATACTGTTGTTTTTTTTTGTGTGTGTGGTGAGCTTAATTTTTGATACTGTGGATACCATCATTAACTAGACTTAATATAATTTTTTCTTGTCCCAGAATTGCTTTTAAGTTATGCTAGTTTCTTTAAGATGATCAACATAATAGTATTATGCTTACTCAAAGAATGAAGAGGAAAGAAAAAAATTCCACCCCACCAAGTAATTTACACTTTTTCAGGAAGGCATAGACTTTATTCTCTGTAACAGCTATTTTCAAACTTTTTGATCTTAGGTTGCCAAAGAGATTTCTTTATATAGGCTATATGTATCAATATTTACCATGTTAGAAATTACAGTAAATTTAAGTGTTTATTCATTTAAAACTAAAAACCTACTACATGTTAACATAAACAACACATTTGGACAGAGGTCGGGTGCAGTGGCTCAGGCCTATAATCCTAGCACTTTGGGAGGCCAAAGCAAGAGGACTGCTTGAGCCCAGAAGTTCAAGACCAAGAGATCCCATTTAAAAAAAAAAAAAAAGAATTAAAAAGAAATGGAAAATGACTATATTTTTCACAACAAAAAAGTTAGTGAGAAGCAGAGCGTTGTTTTACATTTTTGCAGGTACCTTTAATGTCTGGCTTAATGGAAGTTAGGTTCTAATATCTGCTCTCTCTATTCAGTCGTTCACTCTGTTACTATATGGTGTTTTGGCTAAAGTAATGAAGAAAATAAGGCCTCACACAGATACATAATTGAAAAGAAAGAGTACTTTAATAGCCTTTTCAGATAATTGTGAATATTCTTCCCTGTTACTACACCAAAACTCAACAGATAGTAGTTAAAGATTTGTTGTAGTAAGGAATCTCATCCCACATCCGTGAGTTCACTGTTGTCATGCAGTTTCATTAACATTCACTTTGAAAGGGTCTTTTTTTATTCATGTGTGATTTTGTAACATCATGTATTGGTCACTTAAGAAACATTAGTTCACTGAGTTTTGCTGATCTTCCAACTGTTGACATATTTTATTGTATAATATCAAACAATTTCATGAATATCACCACCATCTCATTAGAAAAGTCTGTACTGGAAAACTGTAGGGGATACAAGTTTTCTAAAAAACTGTAGGGAATACAGGTTTTCTAAATTCTAATTTTTTTTTGAAAGCTAGAATTTTATTTGCAACAAATACTGTCAGTCATTTTCATTGAAACAGCAAACTTTTTCTTTACTTTCAAGAACATGCCTGCAATACCCAAGTCTGAATAACCATAATTTGTCTGTCAGAGACTGACAAGTAGAAATGAAGTTCTGTGGAAAAAAATCTAATTCAATTCTTCACAGAAATAATAGCACAAGTGCTCTTCCTTGGGATAACCAAGTGCTTTCCGGGTACTTCTCATTTAGGTCACATAGAATATTAAAAAGATACATATGCAAAGATTGATAGTAAAATTGTTTTTACTGCCTTATTTATGAATTTTTTTTTTTTTGAGTTGGGAGTCTCACCCTGTTGCCCAGGCTGGAGTGTAGTGGCACACTCATGGCCACCCTGGTGTCGATCTGCTGGGCTCCAGTGATCCTTCCACCTCGGCCTTCCAAGTAGCCGGAACTACAGGCACGCACTACCACATCCTGCTAATTTTTTATTTATTGTAGAGACGAGGTCTTGCCAAGTTGTTGGGGCTGGCCTCCAATCCACGGGCTCAGGCAATCCTCTAGCCTCGACCTCCCAAAGTACTGAGATTACAGGCTTGAGCCAGCGTGCCTGGCCTATTTAGGAAATTCTTAAGGAAAACTGGCTTTTTTTCCTTTTTTCTGTGGGTGTGTGTTCATCGAGCACAGTAGTAACGTCTGGTACAGTTTGTGGCACCTTGAATAGCGCTAAGGTGGCAGCAGTTTTGCCCACCATCGCTTGTGCTCTGTCAATACCAATATCAACCCTGTGAAAAAGGAAAATAATGTTTTAACTTATGACCTTTTGATCATCTGGAAGAGTCTCTGGGATCTATAAGCCACACTTTGAGAACCACTGCTCTGTTAAACACGACCTTAGGAATTTCTGTAAGCCTAGGGAATCTAGTAGTTTATTCTCTGGTGAGAGGGGATGGCAGAGAAATTAGGATCTGGGCACTGGGTTGTGTCAGGCTGCTCCATGAATATTGAATGCTAGGTGTAGACACTCTGAGCCCTTTCCTTGGTGGAAAGATCTGCTGAGTCTGTTACTTAGCTCTGGTTCATCTGCTTTCCAGCTTCCAAAATGACATTACATTGCTGTTGTCCTGTTTATGCCTCTTATAAAAAGGAGTTTTGCTGAGCATAGAGGTGGGAGATTGAGGTGGAAGGATCACTTGAGCCCAGGAGTTTGAGGCCAGCCTGGGCAACATAGTGAGATATCATCTCTAGAAAATAATAATTTTTTAAAAAGTTTCTTTGTTTTCTTTTAGTGGAGTTTCAGCGGGGGGGAATGATATTAAATACATATGCTCAATTCAACATCTGAACCTAAAACTGGAATAAATTTGGAGTAGCAGCTTTGAAACTTTTTCACTTTGCATACAGAAGTTTAAAGTAATTCTGGTAGACACTTAAAGTTGTGTTTGTTTATATATTATTTCTTATATCCTAGTCCAAACCTAGCATTATATTTGCATGAAAGTGGGTTCTGCTACATTTTGTTTGACGTTAGGACTGTTGATATAGAAGTTGAAAGACCTGGACCTTACCTGGAACTTGTTACCTACCAGCTTTGCTCTTCTTTTTCTCTCTTAGAGCCACTTTCTTCATAATAGGAGCAGTAATGCCTACTTCACTACTTCATGGGCTTGTCACTTCATTTGCTCTTCACAGCATTTGAAGTCCTATCACAGCCAGCACATAGTGGTCACTAAAAAATCTTTTTCGGCCAGACTCAGTGGCTCAGCCTATAATCTCAGCACTTTGGGAGGCTGAGGCTAGTGAATTGCCTGAATCCATGGGTTTGAAACCAGCCCCGGCAACTTGGCGAGACCTTATCTCTACAATTAAAAAAAAAAAAATAGCTGGGCATGGTCGCGCACACCTGTAGTTCCGGCTTCTTGGAAGGCTGACGTGGAAGGATTGCTGGAGCCCAGCAGGTCATGCTGGGGTGGTGGTGAGTGTGCCACTGCACTCCAGCCTGGGCAACAGAGTGAGACTCCAACTCAAAAAAAAAAAAAAAAAAACTAAAACAAAAAAAAAAAATCTTTTTCTCTCAGTCTCTCCTACCTGCCCTTCCTTCCCTCTGGTCTGCATCTGTCACATCCAGCTTCTCTAGACCTTGGATTTTTCATTCGAATAGGGTGGTTTTGTCCTTTCAAATAATCCTTCTGCAATTTAAGATAAGTGGAGGCAAAATGTACGGTAGCAATAACTGAAGTCAGTTAGATATGTGAGTCTGAAGCTCAAGAAAGATGAATGCTGGAAATGTGGATTTGGGTCCAGCGGCAGATTGAAGATCTTTGAAGCTTGGTGGTTGGTGAGACTTCCAGTCATTTGGGAGACTGTGAGGATTTCAGATAGAATGGGTGTGATACTTCATGATTTCTGCGTGGTCTCCACATTCATGTAAATACAGCAAAGAATATCTGATGTTCAATAGTGATTAAAATGCGTATCTTGATTTTTATGATATTTACAATTTGCAAAATTTACAGGTTGCATACGGCCAAGTTCTTGGAGTCATAGGATATTCATTACTTCCTCTCATTGTAATAGCCCCTATACTTTTGGTGGTTGGATCCTTTGAAGTGGTGTCTACACTTATAAAAGTAAGTTAAATAGTATGTATTATATAAAGTAGTTTACTATTTGCAACAGTAAAAGTATACTAGTCCTCCAACTAAAAATACTGTAATCTAAAACTGTTTATGAAATAGTATTTCAGAATGGTGACCTTTCTTACTGATTTTACCAGTTGTATTTCAAGGTTTTCCTTTTTAACAGTGAAAATTATAAAGTATGTTTGTGGCGGCAGGGGCAGACAAGTCAGGTTTCAGGATATTACACTCAGAAATTTTTAATGTTGAATTTTTCTTCTCTATATTTATGAGTTCATCTGACTTAAATGGGGATATTTAAAATTCCACTGGACATTTATTTAATGACTGTTAATTCTAATTGGATAGTTAGATTCTTTATCAAATACGATAGACATGGTTCTGATAAATCTACAATGCAAAAATCAAGACTTGTTCATGCTATTTATGTTAAATTAACATGTACATACTTTAAACATTCACTGATAATATCAAGTATCAATAGTAAATAGTAATATAACTTAAAATTTGGCATTAATATTGAAAAACTTTGGAAAATAAATGGCTGATCAGGCATACGTATGTATATTATATAGTGATTGTAATTTTTTTCTTTATGCAAAACAGAACATTTTAAAACCACCACTTTTAGAACTGCTGTTATGTAGCCTCTACATAAAGTACTTGTTTTTTGTTTTGTTTTTTTTGAGTTGGATTCTCACTCCGTCGCCCAGGCTGGAGTGCAGTGGCACACTCACGGCCACCCCAGCATCAACCCTCTGGGCTTAGGTGATTCTTCCGCCTCAGCCTACCAAGTAGCCAGAACTACAGGCGTGCGCTACCACGCCCAGCTAATTTTTGCTTTATTGTAGAGATGAGGTCTGGCCAAGTTGCCTGGGCTGGTCTCAAACCCAGGGGCTCAGGCAGTCCACTCGCCTTGGCCTTCCAAAGTACTGGGATTACAGGCTGAGCCATCAAGCCCGGCCTTCCTCATTCTTTCAACTAAGTGTGCCATTGACTCTATCAATCATAATTTTTTTTTTTTTGAGTGGGAGTCTCACTCTTTCGTCCAGGCTGGAGTGCAGTGGCACGCTCACAGCCACTGCAGCCTCAATATGCTGGGCTCAAGCAGTCCTTCTGCCTCAGCCTTCCAAGTAGCTGGAACTACTGGTGTGCGCTACCACTCCTGGCTAATTTTTTGATGTATTGTAGAGATAAGGTCTCAACAAGTTGCCCAGGGTGTTCTCGAGCCTGTGGGCTCAGGCAATCCTCTGACTTCGACCTCCCAAAGTGCTGGGATTACAGGGTGAGCCATTGCGCTGAGCCTCCATTTTTTTTTTTAACTTCTGTAACAGTGGTTCTCAGCTGAGGTCGATTTTGCCCCCGGGGGACGTTGACAATATCTGAAGGCATTTTTGAGTGTCACAGATTGGGGGGGGGCAGTGTTACTAATATGTAGAGGGCAGAGGTGCTGCCAAACGTCTTACAGTGAACAGGACAGCCCCACAGCAAAGAATCAGCCAGCCAGCCGGGCTCCGTGGCTCAGCCTGTAATCCCGCGCCTTTGGGAGGCTGAGGTGAGTGGATTGCCTGAGCCCGCGGGTTCAAGACCCGCCTGGGCAAGCGAGACCTCATCTCTACAATAAATCAAAAAATTAGCCGGGTGTGGTAGTGCGCGCCTATAGTTCCAGCTACTTGGAAGGCTGAGGCGGAAGGATCGCCGGAGGCCAGCAGGTCAAGGCTGCGGTGGCCGGGAGCGGCCACTGCACTCCAGTCTGGGCGACAGAGTGAGACTCCAACTCAAAAAAAAACAAACAAAAAAAAGAATCAGCCAGCCTAGAATGCCAGAAAATTGCAAGGCTGAGAAACCCTGCTCTGTGCTAAGTTTGTTTCTATTAGAGTTTTCTCTTATTTCTCTTGAAGTTCTTTCTTAATTTTATGCTATAAAATGCCTTCGTGATTATGTCAATAAGTACTACGTAGTTTTCAGTGGAAATAATTTGAAATCTGTATGTATATAATCAGAAAACCACAGTGTGTGTGCGTTGTTTGAGTTGGAGTCTCAAGGCTACAGTGAGCCATGATTAGTGCCACTCGTTGCCCAGGCTAGAGTGCAGTGTCACGCTCACGGCCACCCCAGTGTCGACCTGCTGGTTTCTGGGCCATCCTTCTGCCTCATCCTTCCAAGTAGCTAGAACTACAGGCTCATGCTACCATGCCTGGCTTATTTTTTTTATTTTATTGTGGAGATGAGGTCTCACCATGTTGCCCAGGCTGGTCTTGAATCCACGGGTTCAGGCAATCCTCTCACCTCGGCCTCCCAAAGTGCTGGGATTATAGGCTTGAGCATCCATGCCTGGCCTTGTATATTTTATTTAATTGAACTCTTGACCAAAATGTGATCTCTTTTTCTCCTTTTTATTCAACCCTGTACTTCCACATATTCCTGGGAAAACACTTTGATACCTACTAAATGTGTGTAAAATTTTCACTTAATCTGTTTTCCTGTTTTTTAGAAGACAAGGAAAATTGTCTTCTTTGCAGGGATCAGTTAGTTTTCTCTTTGCAATTTGGCCCTATAATAGTTTTTTCAAAGGCTGCCTGATTGTAATCACCAGGAACACTTGATAAGTAGACCAGGGGCACAGGGGATCACGCCTGTAATCCCAGCACTTTGGGAGGCCAAGGCAGGAGGATTGCTTGAGCCCAGGAATTTGAGACCACCCTAGGCAACATGATGAAACCTCATCTCTACAAAAAATTTAAAAGTTAGCTGGGTGTGGTGGCGTGTACCTGTCGTTTCAGTTACTCAAGAGCTGAAGTAGAAGGATCGCTTGAACTCAGGAGGTCAAGGCTACAGTGAGCCATGATTAGTGCCACTGCACTCCAGCCTGGGCGACACAGTAAGACCTTGACTCAGAAAAAAAAAAAAAAAGACTGGTAACTAACTCTTTTCCTCAGAAATTTAAATTAAGCAGAACTAGAATGAATTTCCCACATCTCTTTTTAATAGGCACCCTAAGTGATTCTCATTTATTAGGTTCTTATTTTTTATTCTCATTATTACTAGGTTTGATAAGAAAAGACCACATTTACAGAAGTCAAGGAACAGAATGATGATCATTCTTAATAAGTTTTTAACATTTTAAAAAAGTTTTACTATTTATTACATTTGGTGGCTGATTTAAAAATTTTGCAAATGTTATACTTACTCTATAATATCCAAAAAATATACTTACTTGCTAATATGCTGCCTTTTGTCTTTTTTTTTAAAGCTCTTTGGCGTGTTTTGGGCTGCCTACAGTGCTGCTTCATTGCTAGTGGGCGAAGAATTCAAGACCAAAAAGCCTCTTCTGATCTATCCAATCTTTTTATTATACATTTATTTTTTGTCTTTATATACTGGGGTGTGATCCGAGTCATACATGAGTAAGGAATGGCGACGTGACATTTGTGTGTAGGCTGGGATTCCTGCCGAAGGGTTTGGACAAAACTGTTGGCTGATCAAATTTTACATGTTCCAGATGTCAAGGCAGGTTCAAGGTCTTTGTAAAACAATATTTTTTGTATTTAATTAAGCAGTTATCTGGGATTTTTGGTCAGAATTCTAAATTCTGTTTGGTTCTTCATATTCCAGTGAATAAAATATAAAAGCATTGTGTTTTTAAGATTGTGTCGATGTTCACCTAAAACCTTGTGCCAAAAGCACCTGGATTGATTATTATATTTCTCTTGAAGGGTCAATTTGACAACATCCTAGTCATCCAAAAGTGCAATTTTTTTTCTTTTAAAGTGTTTTCTCCAGCATCACAGATCCTGTAGATATATATTTATATTTATACATATATATTTATGAAATACTTCTTATTATTCACAAATATATTTCTGAGTAGCCTGAAAAAATAAGATATTAAATCTGATGCTCAAATTTTTTTTAATTTGGCCACTAATCTTTTTTATTTAAAATTTAAATTTTGTTTTTCAAATTGTATATAATTTTTAAAATCTCATACATACTTCAAAACTTCCTTGTTAAGAATTCTTAATAATAACTACTAAAAATATTTTTAATAGTTTCTGATATAGATTTGGTTTTT
>CAUYQG010175828.1:0-29525 GCA_963574415.1 Tarsius wallacei | reverse complement strand
ATAAGTAATCAAATTATCTCTTTTTGTGGAGGGTATAATCTTACACATAAAAAAATAAAGATTCCTCCAAAATAATTCTGGACTTAATAAACAAGTTTAGCAAAGTCTTAGGTTACAAAATCAACACACACAAATCAGTAGCACTGCTATACACAATAACTGCCAACAAAAGAACCAAATCAAAAACTCAGTTTCATTTACAATAAGTACCAAAAAAAAACAAAAAAAAAACCTAGGAATGCAACCAAGAAAGTGAAAGATCTTTATAAAGAGAACTACAAAACACTGATAAAAGAAATAATAGAAGATGCAAGCAAATTGAAAAACATCTCATGCTCATGAATTGGAAGAATCAGTATTGTTAAAAATGACCACAGAAATCAGAGTAATATACAGATTTAAAACAAGGCCTATCAAACTCCCAACATCATTTTTCACAGCATTTTTAAAATTCCTAAAATTTATATGGAGCCAAAAAAAGTTTTAATCGCTAAGGCAATCCTAAACAAAAAGAGCAAAGCTGGAGGAATCACATTACGTGACATCAAATTATACTACAAGCCTATAGTAACCAAAACAGCATAGTAGTGGGACAAGATCAGACACATGAATGAAAGTAACAAAACACAAAATTTAATAATAAACCCTAATACCCACAACCAACTGATCTTTGACAAAGCAGACAAAAACATACGCTGGGGAAAGAACACCCTATTCGAAAATGGTGCAGGAACATAAAATTGAATCTCTATTACTCACCACATGCAAAAATTAATTCTACATGGATTAAAGACTTAAATGTGAGGCCTGGAACCATAAAAATCCTGCAAGAAAACCTAGAAAAAACTCTTTGGGACAATGGCCTAAGTAAAGAATTTGTGGCTAAGATTCCAAAAGCAAATGCAACGAAAACAAAATTAAATAAATGGGACTTCATTAAATTGAAAACTTTCTGAACAGCAGAAGAAATAATCAACAGAGTATATAGGCAACCTACAGAATGGCAGAAGATATCTGCAAACTAAACATCTTGCAAAGGACTAATATCCCAAATCTACAAATAACTCAAGCAAGTAAAAATCAAATAGCCCCATTACAGATTGGACAAATGACATGAACAGACATCTCTCAAAAGAAGACATACAAGTGGACAATAAACATATGAAAAACTGCTCAACATCACTAAATATTGGGGAAATGCAAAATAAAATCACAATGAGGTACCAACCTGCCCCAGTCAGAATGGCCAATTAAAAAACAAAAACAAAAACAAAATAGATGTTGACATAGATGTAGTGAATAGGCAACACTTATACACTGTTGATGAAAATATTGGTGGAAATGTAAATCAGTAAAACCTCTACGAAAATCTTCATGGAGATTTCTCAAAGACCTAAATGTAGATCTACCATTTAATCCAGCAACCCCACTACTTGGTATATACCTAAAAGTATATCATGGCATAACTCAGAATTTCAAAAATGCGGAATAAACCTAAATGCTCATCAACTGATCAGTGGATTAAAAAAAAAGTGGTATACTGGGAAGGAGGAGCCTATTCACTAAATGGTGCTGGGAAAACTAGCTGATCACATGCAGAAGATTGAAACAGGACCCCTACCTATCATTATACACAAAAATTAACTCTAAGTGGATCAAAGGCCTAAACATAAAACCTCAAACTATAAGAATCTTAGAAAATGCAGGAGACACCCTAATGGAAATTGGAACTGGCAACCAATTCCTTATCAAAACCCCAAGTGCCCATGCAGCAAGCGATAAGATAGAAAAGTGGAACCTCATCAAACTGACAAGCTTCTGCAGAGCCAAAGAAACCATCAAGAGAGCAGGGTTACAGCCCAGAATATGCCAACTGTATATCTGACAAAGGCCTAACATCTGGGATCTACAAGGAATTCAAACGTGCTGAAAGGAAAAACAAAAACAAAACAAACAAACAAACAAAAAAACCAGTTCCAATAACAAGTGGGCAAAAGACATGAATAGACACTTCTCAAATGAAGATATATGGGCAGCCAACAGACACATGAAAAAGTGCTCAGCCTCACTAATCATCAGATGAATGCAAATCAATACCACATTGAGAAACCACCTAACCCTAGTAAGAATGGTCATCAGTGATAAAACAAACAACAACAGATGCTGGTGAGGATGCAGAGAAAAAAAGGATGCTTCTGCACTGCTGGTGGGAATGCAAACTAGTGCAACCTCTTTGGAAAACAGTGTGGCGATTTCTGAAAGAACTAGAAATTGACCTTTCGTATGACCCAGCAATCCCCCTATTGGGAATATACCCCAAGGAACTCAAATCGTTCTGCCAAAAAGATACCTGCACATGCATGTTTATTACAACAATATTTACAATAGCAAAAATGTGGAGCCAATTCTGCTGCCCAGCGAAACTGGACTGGATAAAAAATATGTGGTACATATACACAATGGAGTATTATGCAGCCATAATGAAGGACAAACATATGGACTTTGCAGCAACTTGGATGGATTTAGAGGCTATAATCCTCAGTGATCTATCACAGAAACAAAGAACAGAGTACCATATGTTCCCATTCATAAGCAGACCTTGAACAATTATCATAACACTATAAGAAAAGTACCGGCAGTAATGGGAAACTGCCAGGGAGAGGGGTGTGGGACTGGCAGCTGAGGGAAACTGCGGGGCTCAGGAGGAGGCACCTCACACCTCATCAACAAGGGCTCTTGCATAATTAACTTTTGTATATCTATCCATGAATTGTACTCCACATCATTAAAATAAAAAATTTAAAAGTTAAAAAAGTGATATATGAGTAAGGAACACAAAAAATCTGGAGCTACTGATTATTTTTTGGAAGGAGAGTCCCTTGTAGTTAGTATAAGCTTCCCCTGCTAGGTAAGTGTTCTAGGAAGCCATTGGCATCATCAGTGTACTAGCTAGCATTGTTGTGAGAAACTACATTTGGCTCAGTTGATTTTTTTGGAGATTTATTCAACATGTTTGTCGATCTCATGAAGGGTGATTTACGAGCACATCTGCCCACACTGTAGTGAGTGTTCAGCTGTTTTTGACCAAAAATAGCATGACCCTCATGCCCCATTCTCCTTATTCACTGGATCTCATTCCAAGTGACTTTTCTTTGTTTCCTGGGATGGAAAATATCCTCAAAGAGAAACATTTTCCCGATGTGGCAGAGGTGAAGCAAAAAATGGCAGATGCACTAAAAGGCATTACAATCGAAGAGTTAAAAAAAACTGTATGGAGCAGTGGGAAAACTGTCTCTATAGGTGTGTTGCATTAAATGGGGAGTACTTTAAAGGTGACAAGTTTAAACATGTAAGAATAAACACACAAATTTTTATAAATTCTGGGTATTTGGGGTTTCCTCTCGTATATGTACCATTGAATACAATTCAGTCATAAAAAAGAATGAAATAATTTATTTTGCAGCAATTTGGATGGAATGGAGAACACTATCCTAAGTGAAGTAATGCAGGAACAGAAAACCAAACATCACATTTTCTCACTTATAAGTGACAGCTCAGATAAGGGTCTTCAGAATAACTTAGAGTAGTTTAATGGGCATAGGAGTCTCAGGAAAGGAAGGATGGGAAAGGAAGGAAGGATAAAAAAAATCACCTATTGGGTACAAAATGCACAAATAAAGTGACAGGTACACTTAAAGCTCAGACTTCTTCACCACTATGTAATGCATCCATGTAAACAAAAAACATTGGCACCCATAAATCTATTAAAATAAAAAATAAAACAAAAAGTAAAGTTAAGAAACAAAAATTACTCAGGTCTTATCCTCATACCAAAAGATTCTAATTTTCAAAATCTGGCTGGGAGTGGTGGTGTGCCTATAGTCTCAGTTACTTGTGAGGCTGAGGTGGGAGCATCATTTGAGACCAGGAGTATTGGGTTGTAGAGCACTATGCCTATTGGGGTTCTTCACTAAGTTTGGCATCTATATTGTGATATCCTCTGAGTGGGGACCATCAGATTCCCTAAAAAGGAGTAAACCAAACCTGGTCAGAAACAAAGCAAGTCAAAATTCCCATGCTGATCAGTAGTGGGCTTTCAACTGTGAATAGCTACTGCACTCCAGCATGGGCAACATAGCAAGATCATTTAAAATTATTTTAAAAATATGCCTCAGTAGTTGTAATGTGCACCCAAAATTGAGAATATTTAATATTAAATGCATCTAAGTTAGCTGGATACAGGGGTGCAGGCCTGTAGTCACAGCTAATCAAAAGGCTCAATCAGAAGGATCACTTGAGCCAGAAGTTCATGACCAGCATGGGCAATATAGTGAGACACAGTCTCTGAAAAAAAAAAGAAAGAAAAAATAGAATTTCAGTAAAATTAATGTTGCCAATAAGTTATAGATTGTATATTGGGAATAGTCCACCATTTTCTAGAGATTATTGGCAACATAAAATCACTTAAGTTAGTCAAAAGAGTTAAAATGATCAAATATCAAAATATAAATTTTAAAATAAAATTTAAATTTATAATATAATATAAATTTTGAAATAAAGTTTAAATTTATAAACCCCAAAAGGGAAAAACATGATCAATTGGGTAACTAAACTTTAGAATAATTGTTATTCAAAGTAGCTGAAACACTAAAGATTGGGAGAAGTCATTTGCAATACATCTTACAGAGAAAATTTGTGACAAATATATAATAAATTTCTATACCTTCATTAAAAATAGGCAAACGACAGAATAAAAATCAGCGAAGAACAGACACCAAAGAAAAGGTACAAATAGCCAATAATCATGTGAAAAGGTGCTCAACAATATTATCATCATAAAAATGCAAATTAAAACCACAATAAGGCACCAATATCTACATGCTTAAGACATTAAAATTTTAAAAACTGATAAAAACCAATGTTAGCTGAAGATGTGAGACACTGGAGTTCTCATATATTGCTGGTGGGAGTATAAAATATTGCAACCACTTTGGAAAACTGATTGCTAATTTTCTATGAAATTAAACATACTTTTCTCTGATGACACAGGAATTTCGCTCTCTCATCTTTGCCCCAGAGAAGTAAAATTTATGACCACAAAAAGACATACAAGAATGTTTAGAACATTATGGTTACATAATAAGTAAAAACTAGAAACAACTACAATGTCCATGAGTAAGAGAATGAAATAAACCATTAATTGCTACTCATCAATAAACTACTGATTGTCACAACAATGTACATAAATCTTAAAAACATTATGTTGAGTAAAAATTCAGACACAAAAGAGTATATATTGCATGATTCCATTAATGTGGCACTCAAGAAACAGAAAACTAATCTATGGTGATAAAAATTACATAAGCGGGTGCTTACTTGGGTAGAGATCACCAGAAAGGAGGTTCAAGGGAGGTTTTGAATTGACAAAAATAAAATAAAATCTTTATTTCAATTGAAATGATGCTTACAAAAGTAGGTATATTTGTTTAAACTCCTTGAATTGTATACTTTTGATCTGTTCATTTCACTATAAATGCCAAGAAAACTTTTAAAATTTGAATAATAAATGTGAATTTACCCTGCCATGTTACAAATCTTTATCTTTATCTTAGTGGGAATAAATATATAGTTCAATAGGATGAAATAGCATATGAAGATATTAAAAATATTAATAGACACTCATTATACAGATTTAAGGTCTCATATATAGCTTATGTAAATTGATAGACATTTTGTGGAGGATGTTAAATTATTCGTGCCACAGCTTTTAAAATTTCACTTCTTTTACCCAAAATTTCTGCTTTTATCCTAAGGGATAATAGGAGACATGGACCAGGATACAAGAAGGTTCATTGCATCATTGTTTGTACTATAAAAAAACTAAAAACAGTATAAATATCAATAGGAAATTAATCAGTTAGCATGAAACTATATTCATTTATGATGATATAATATGTATTTACCAACTTGAATGAGCTACCATATTACATTTTAAAACTAAGAACAGCTCATATGTAATGCATACAATATAATCCTTGTTATGAAAAATAATACATATACATAAATATGTATACTTATAACTAGAACAAGTGTAAAAGGCTGTACATCAAAATAATAGTAGTGGTTATTTTTTAGTATGCATAGTTTTTTCTTCTTTGTATTTTGTGAATTTGCAACTTTTATACATAATATAAAAATAATGAAGTTATTTCTATTTAATAAAACAAAAACAGTGAGTAAAAATATTTTGGACACAAGTGACTAATTTACTTTTTCAAACAGTATTTAATATCCTTAGAGAAGTAAAGAGCAAATATTGCTTATATTTACAAAAAACAAATCTTGTGTTCATTTAGTTTAGTCAAGTCAGAAATTAATCACAGTTTGTACTATTGGTTTGGCTTGATCTTCATGAACTGAGACTACTATTTGTAGTACAAGTATGATCTCTTCAAAATAAATAGAATATTTGTGTTATTTTTTTACTTTTTAAGTTTAACATATAGAGTCTTTAGCACTTATATTAGTTGACACTATAAGAAAAGGCTAAGAAGAAAAATATTTTATGAATGCAATCTGTCCTCAAAATTGTAAATTGAAACAATGTCAGAAAGAATAATAGCGTTCTAGGTGGAAAAGACTACATACAACCATTCTTTCTTCCTCTTTTAGTCTTCTCAGAAAATTTTCTTAAAGGAAAAATTGGAAACTCCAGTGAGATATATACAGATGGGAAATACTTTACTGAAAGAAGGAGAAGACACAATTTGCTTCAAGAAGAACATATCTCCATAGTAATTTCTTTATGAAGTATAAGCCAACAAGTCACAGGTTAATTCTATTACTTATATACCGTATCCATATTACCGTTGATATCTATAGTTGTCTAGTTCTCTTAGTATTTCATCATTTACTAACATGTACTCCCTCTGCTGGATTGCTGACCATACAACAAGAGAGAACACTGGACATGAATAAAGAATTGCACTATTCTTGGTCACTCTATCCATGTTGAGTGGAATATAAAAATGTCAATTTTTAAAAGCTGAATGAATATGTGGTAAATGTCACAGCTTCATGGTAGTAAAATGTATTCACTTGACCTGTCTGCTGTTAACTCAAAGATAATTAAATGTCTATTTAATAATCTTAATTGAACACTTGTAATTAAGGTATTTTTATTATAGAGTCACATACCATTATCTTTCCTCTGTTGTTATCTTACTTATAAGTCAAAATTATGTTTTAATATCTACTTCACACTTGAATGTTGGTGTTTACATTATTTTATTTGTAGGCAACTATAAACCTGTTTTTCCTGAGAGAGTTACTGGTCATGTTTATTTTCTTTAGTAATATAAAAGTAGTAATAATTTTTTCTCTGAAAAATTTCTTGTTTGGATGAGAAATGGTTACCCTAGAAGTCGTACTTATACCCTGCTTGTCACTACCTATGTGACTACCAGATATCAGTTTTCCATGTTTGCTTCATAGACAAAGTATAAAGCAGTGAATATAACCTAACCAACTCACAGTCCCTTCTCAGCTTTTAGAGGAAGATTAATCTATGAATAAAATTGTAGACAAGCTAAAAGATTTGGTGATTATAATAAAAGTCAGAAATAAGCTTCCACTGTTAAGAATTATTACTTTAATGGAGAAAGTGATGGTAGCAAAAAGATATACACCTTATCCACTCACAAATTCTCAGATCTCTCTGGGAATTTGATATTCTTTGTTTAACCAAGAGCTATTCCTAAGCCTCTCTTCTTTGATGTTGATTTCTGTGCAGTTGAAAAGACTGCTTTATTCTTGATCATTGTTTCTTGATTATGATGACTATGGAAGCAAAGGATACCAATGAATAAATGAAAGACAAACCCATAAATAAAATAAAAATCACTGCATTAAAAAACAAAGTGTCCTTCTCGCCTCTAAATTCTATATCTTTGGGGGAATAAATTAGCTAATTAAAAAATCTATATTGAAGATGGACAAAGTAGTTTCCTTGTTAAAAACTACTTGAATTCTACTGCTTGTAACTGACATGTTACGCATTCAGTTCACTGGAGTATTCAATTTGTATCGGCAAATGGATTAGTTATTTAATTAGTTTAGATAACGGTAATAATGGCATATATTAGTAAATAGGAAGCCTGAAGCTCCAAACTGAATTCAGACTATTGAAGGCCCATACAGGACTTTGTATAAAGTGAGATAAACTTCAGAGTCTATTTTAAAGCAAATTAAAATATACAAATGGAATGTGAAAGTGAGAAACAATTTGCCAATGTCTAACTTGTAGTTAGTGAAGATAAATTACATGGCTTTCATTAACATTTAAGACTGGGTGAAATTCAAGAACCTCATTTTATGGATGTTTACATAAAAAAAACATTAGTAAAATGTATAACATGCATTAGCCATGCATTTACTCTGTAATTGAAATATATATTTTTCATGTGAATGTTTGAATCCCAAAGCATTCACATTTGGTTCTTACAATATTTGCTAAAAAACACCAAATACTTACTAATAATTCACAGTTGACAACAAAGATTATTTGTATATCTGGCAAGCCTAGAGAAGCAATAGAAAGAGCAAGAGGCCATGAAGCTCTATGAAAATAGAGCTCTTTGGTGGGACAATCAGAATTATGAGAAATGGGGGGGGGGAAATGAGTAATTAAGGCAACATTATGTCATTATCTTATGGCTGACAGAGTGAAGCTGCAAGTTAGCTCTGGGAATGAAACCACTGATTTGGTGTTATAATGTTGTTATTGAAAGAAAAATAAGAAAGGCTACAGGAGCAATTCTATTAAAAAGAAAAAGGTCAAATGGTTTAAGACACCAGATGTTCCTAGACCTGAAAACATTGAAGGAGAAAGTCAATCATGAGAAAAATAAGCATTTGGGAGATAAATGAAGTAGGAGAGGTGTCTTTTGAAGGAAAAAGGGAAGAAGGATGAAGCATTATGGAATAGAGGAAAATGAAATATAACACACAGAAAAAGACGAATTGTAAATGATCTATTCAGGGACTATAAAGTTGCATAGTGAAGTAAAACACAGAATGTTTTTAACAAACAATGATAAGGAGAATGAGGAAAAATTCAATAAATTATCATAGGATTTGATGATTTTTTTTTTCAGGCTTACTGTTAACATTCTTTTCTATCTCTCACTGTAATTATTCATAGTAAGCTATTTTTAGATAGATTTCAGGTATCCGTAAAAATATTCTGAAAGAAAATATATTAGAAATGGAAAAAATATTCACCTGAAATAGCAATATGTTCATTTTCGATATTTTGGTGTGCTGTAGTAGGGGTCAGTAGCATTGTAGGTGTGAGATGCCTAATTACTGACTTCTCATATGCATTGCAGGAAAAGGAGTACAGACAAATAACTGGGAAGATATGAGGGAGGATCCTCCAAAAACCAAAATGTACTTACAAAAATGTGTGTATCTATTCTTACATGTTTAAACTTCAGTCACCTTCAAAGTAGTCTCCTTTCGATGCAATACATTAATTGAGATGCTTTTTCCACTGCTGAAAACAGTTTTTGAACTTCTCAAATATGATACATCTTAGTGTTTCTGCAGTTTATTGCTTCAACTCTTCCATATCAGCAAAACAGTTCCCTTTGAAGGCTTTTTTCATGGGGTAACAAAAACAAGTCACTTGGGGCAAGATTCTGGTGAATAGGGAGAGTGTGGTATGAGGGTCATACTGTTTGGGATCAAAAACTGCTGAACACTCAGCACAGTGTGGGCAGGTGTGTTTTCATGGTAGAAGAACCAGTTACCTGTTTCCCGTAACTCAGGATTTCTTCCACAAATCATGGAAAAACATTCTCAAATCTTCCAGATAAAAACTGATGTGTTCCTAGAAAACTTACCGAGCGGGGGAAGTCTGTACTGCAAGAGGGCCACCTTCCAAAAGACTTTTTTGGGGTTCCCCTTGTATTTGCATTTAAATAATTCATTTATTCCAAACAATTATAAGTTAATTTGGATGAACAAATTTTAAAAATTTTGTTTCAAATTTAAAAAATCCTCCTAACCATATCACAGGTTGTATCTTAGCAGTTATTCATTCATCCTTCATTTAGCAAGTTCTTATTTTGTGCTAGGCACTGTGCTGAGCACTACTGGTACAATCAGAGACAGAATAGACATATCCTCTGTCCTTATGGCGCTCAAGTGTATGAAGAAACCCTCACTCTTCATGAGCCCAAAGGAACTCATAGTTTTGGTTCAGCTTTAAATATGACATGATAGTATTTGCAAGTCATGGGGCAAGAAGTGAGAAGGCTAGTAAAACATAACAGTCTTGTTTCCTTAGGTTTGGCAATCACAGTTACTGAAAAACACCGAATACAATAAGTTGTAAAAATCTGAATAAAGGAAGTTTGTCCTCTAATTGGCCAGTGCTTCCCACAGATAATTCTGGTTTATTAATAGTTCAAGAATTATTAAGAAGAGTTGGTAAACAGAGAAGAGAGTAAATATACAGTAAATTTTGTTTCTCAAGATGTCTCCAAATCTATTTTCAAACTATGAGCTTCCTGAAAGAAGGGGCCATTTCCTATTCATCTTTGCTTCCTCAATACATAAAACCGTCCCTGACAAGGTTGGTGCTCAATAATTATTGAAGGATTGCCAGAATAGTGAATCCCCCACAATACAGTAGATATCATTTTTACTACATCTACATGGGCAAAAGCTGAAAGCATAATGATATAGAAAAGACATTTCATGAGATTTTAACAGCATTAATTTTTAAAAATTACATACTTAGCAAGGCAGCAGTATCACTGGGTAGAATTTATTTTGATTCTTAGCTCTCAATTGCTCAGCTTTTCTACTACGTTGTGGTCATCATTTTATTTAAAAAAGTGAATGTGTCACCTTCTGAAAAATAAGATTGCTGTGATACTTTAATAAGTACAATAAATGTTCCAGTTTAGCATTAAAACACTCTTTAATGCTTTTGTAAAAAGGAAGTAGGCAGACAGCTTTGAAATATTTGGAAATGTTCTGCTTTTGGCAAGCATTTTAAAGAAGTAGATTTTGTTATGGAATTTTTACACATCTAGATTCTCCAGCTCTTGGTTGTCAAGTTTTCCTTTTTATTTCTGAAAAACTCAGTACACAGGACTTTTAGTGATGCTGTCTTATTTTTATCTGTTCAAATAGTGGCATTACATGAAAATGCAAAATGTATTGAACCAAACTAAATTTACTCAATGTCTGCTATTTTTAAAACAATGATAAGTTGGTGAGGTGATAGGCATGTTAATTAACTCGACTAAATCTTTCTATAATATACATAGATGAAAACACCACATTGTGCCCCATAAATGTACACAATTGTTGTCAATTAAAAATAAAAATAAATTCTAAAAACAAAGTAGTATTTAGTAAAGATAGCCTTAAAACTCAGTTTAATGAAATAAGTGAAATCATTTTCATATTTGAAGTACTTAATATGTATTACATAATTATTCCTCATAAACTATATTTAGAATAATTTTTTTCTTTTTCTTTTTTTTTTTTCTTTTGTTGAGTTGGAGTCTCACTCTGTCGCCCAGACTGAGTGCAGTGGCCGCTCCCGGCCACCGCAGCCTCCAGCTGCTGGGCTCCAGCGATCCTTCCACCTCAGTCTTCCAAGTAGCTGGAACTACAGGCGCGCGCTACCACACCCGGCTAATTTTTTGATTTATTGTAGAGATGAAGTCTCACCGAGTTGCCCAGATGGCTCTCGAACCTGCGGGCTTAGGTAATCCACTCACCTCAGCCTCCCAAAGCGCGGGATTACAGGCTGAGCCACTGATCCCAGCTAGAATAATATTTTCAATAGACACAAGTGTAAAGTTATTTTGTTTCATCTGTTAAGGAGGAAAAAAATGAACCAAACTTCTAATAAATAAAGCTTTCTGAGTATCATAAATATATCCTTTAATCTTATATTTTTAATTGTATGCATTATTATTACAAAAAATATTTCTAAAATGACAGGTAACATTTACTTAAGACTTCAGCACCAGAGGCAGTAAAAACACATGGCCTTGTATTTTTAATCTAATGTCTAAAGATAAACAATGCATACATTTACAAGGTTCCTAAAACCTCTTCTTATTCTAACTGATAACTAACCACTTAATAGAAGTAAAGTATTCCGTCCATATATAAAAAGTTCCATGATTTTTACATGCAGATCAATACTAAAGTGCATTTTGCATGGCATAATGCCAAAACAAGAACATACAGTTTTAAGAAGTGTGTAAAATAATACCTGTGAGACTCTGAAACTGAAAAAAAACAATTTTTAAAATGACTCCTTTAAATGCATGTTATCATTCACTCACTAGCAACATTGACCAGTTTTCTTTTTTTATTATTTATTTATTTATTTTTAGAAAGCGGGATTTATTGAGAGGATAGAAAAGTTCCAACAGTGGGAGGGGACCAGAAGGGGTTGCCAACATTGACCCATTTTCTAAGGACATTGTCCAATTGATAATTTATTCAGATACAATAGAGCTATTAAGGTGGACAATACAGAGAAGTTCAAAGAGATGTGGGAAGTTAGCACAGAACACAAAGTAAAGCTAGCAATAACAAAATGTTGAAGCAGAATGTGTCTGGCTTACATATCCCTTGCATCTTTTGCTTTTCTTTGCACTACTTCCTTTTTCTGCCAGGCACATAGGGTTTTTATATTTAGCAGGCCTAGTCTTAAAGGAAAAAATAATCTGATAAACTCATTCATACTAAGTAATTAATAATTATAAGGGGGGGCACCTCTACCCTTTTTCCTTCACTAACTCAAAAAATCATAAGCACGCAGTATTAAAAAGAATCTTGAGAGTCATTTAGCCCAAAGTTTAAAATTGTTTCTCGTTCCATAGATCCATAAATTCCCTTTTAATTTGTAAATGTTTATAAGGAAAGTAACATTAAGTTGCCAATTTGTTTGTCTAAATGAAAAATGTTAAAAAAAAATTTAAATCTAATGTCTTCATTTTTAAAGACATTTCTAAACCAAAAAAGTAAATGCATTTATAAATTTAGCTCCATGAAAATATACTACATTTTATTTGTTTTTTCTAATTATGCCAACACCTAATCTTTCTCTCTAATACTTAGCTTACAGTTATCCAGATGTTTGAATATCTCAAGAGACAGAGAATCTGCTGTCTCCTAAGACAGCCCATTTCATTTTTGGTCAGCTATGACTGTTAGAATGTTCCTCTTTGAATTTAGAAAAAGTTCGACTACCTTTAACTTCCATTTATTGATTTAATTCTGTCCCCTGGAGTCATAAAGATAAAGTGGAATCCTTCTTCTTCATGATAGTTCTTTGAATGTCTGAAGACCTGTATTCTGCTTTAACTTTTAATTGCCAGCCTTCATTACACAAATAGTATCATCTTTTTCCAAGCCAAATCTCCATTTTATCTTACGTGTTGTGAGCTTGCTTGATCTTCATTATCTTAGTCACTCACCTATCATTTAAGCATTTTTTATAAAGCTTGACTTTCCTGATTGAATGAATATAGTTATATCCCCCAATAGAATTCACTTTATCAATGACCTCCTTCAAGTATGACACTAATATCTGAATTAAGATCCTATATATCAAAAAGATTATGGGGCTCTTTCTTTGCACCTCCACATGTAATATAAAATAAAATAAAGCCAAATATTAAATAAAATATATCATTTTTTTCAAAATGACACAAAATTACAAGAATGCTGATAATGGAGGCACCCAGAACTTGAGCCCCATACTCAAGATACAGTCTGATGTATATGAAGAAAAACAAAGCTCTTATTATCACTTTTAAACACAATGCCTTAACTACAGAGAACAGCCACAGTGCTGTTTTTTTAACTAGTCAATCCAATTAACAAAATAGTCAACTCTGTCAAATACCTTGAGTAATTTTTTGTCACTTACTATAACAATTGTTAGACTAAATAGATTCTGCTGGTTGTAACATACTGAAGAAGCAATAGCATTTTCCCCAAAATTTCATTGCTTATACATGTTGAATAACTCGTCTTCAACCACTTTATAAAGTTAGCTATAAAAAGAGTAAAACTTTCTTTTTGCCTTTAACTTTTATGTAGTATTTACTCATATTACTGGTAGGCTTGCTATTAATTTTTTCATCATTATGTTTTAATTTTTTTACTTTTTAATATAGTTTGCGGTGAATACAAAAAAAAAGAAAAGAGTCTTTCCACTTTTCCTTATTCCACTTTCGGCTTTCTACCATTTTAGTCTAAGTTCTGAGCAAAAGTATTTTATCTCTTTGGGTGATTTTTTTTTTTTAGCTTTTGTTTGTTTTGTTTTCTTTCCTTTTTTGAAACTGCACAAGAATTATATAATTTATTTTGTTTTCTTTCATTGCATATGGTACTTTTAAGAAAGTAGGCTTAAAGAGTATACATTACAGTTAAAATAAAGGCAAAAAGCAGAAAAAAATTTTGTTTCATTTATGCAAATGTTGTAATTATTTTCCGATTCTAAACTTAATTTCTCTTTTGAAACTTGACATAAACATTTAAAGTCCTAAAGTTTATTTATTCATTCAATATTATTTATTATCAATAATTTAACAATATAAAAACATAGCTATTATAGCATAATATTTTAAGGTAAAGAGATTATTTAGAGAAGGCAAAACACACACACACACACACACACACACACACACACACACACACCCCTTCTGGCAGGGTCCAAAGCTTTAAGGAGTAATTGGCAGTTTACATTATAATAGCCAAATTATTGCTGTCAGGAAGGGAACATAGCATAGTAAAAACCTTGAGGATCTAGGTTCGAATCTCAGTTTTGTTACTTTCTGGAACCTCACTACATGTTCAAAATAGAGGCAATAATAATACTTGCTTTTACTACTTAAAAGAGTTTTTGTGGATTTCAAATAAGACAGGGATGTCTTCTTTACCACATTTTAGGCAGCAATAGCCTTCCCTGTTACACAGTCTAGCAAGAAGTACCCATATTTCTCCTTTGGAGTATTTATTGTCTTTCAAATTAATAATTTTTGTTATTGCTTTTAATGTATTTCATTATTCTTAAGACTGTCTTGTATACTACTATGTCTCAGACAACTGAGCACATCAAGTGAAGCAAAGTAACCAACTTATATATGTTTGATGAATGAATGAAAATATTTTGCAAACTCTGCAACAATTTACTAATTTGATATTGTCATGATCTGTTACAAGTGATAAAAACATAATCATACTCAAAATCAGAGTTAGCAAAGTAAAGAGAATCATAATATTATCAAATTTGTAGATTAGAAAATATAGTTTATTTAGAAAGTAGTTGAGAGAGAGAGAGAGAGAGAGAGAGAGAGAGAGAGGATTCACCTCCCCAAGGTAGGAGAGGAAGCCAAAGCTTAGGGAAAAGCGTGGCTTCAACATTATCATTTTAATATCAAAAATATCAAAACAACCAGTTAAATCAGTTAATTCAAATACATTGATTTTAACCATTCTTATATATACCACTTGTTTTACCATCACTGTTTTACATTCATGAGAATAAAAACTAAAGTCCTTAATTTAAACTGAATTTAAACAACATACTGCAAAGTTTCGATTTTAAGTGACTTCAAAGAATGTACTATTCCAAACACTGACTCACTGGAATATAATAGGAACTTGTTTTCTCTCATGCATCCTCATTTCCTTACCTGTTTATGGCCTCAAATAATAGAATATCATTATGGCAGCAATTCAAAGGGTCAAGTCACTGGGGTTAAATTTTTTCTGCTTCTGAGAAGTGTTTTACAGAAGTGATATGTATTAGGCACCATCCTCCCAACATGCATATACAGATATACCAGCAACTTGCACCCCTAAAGACCAGAAGGGACTAAACAACCAAAAAGGTTTTAAAAACCACAAACTCTAGTTATCTAGTGATTTGCCGAGTATTACTGTTGTAGAATATATTTTCATATTTGCACTATTACCAATGTGCAATAATGTAAAGTATCTCTCATCTTTTTCAGAAAATTATTGTTTCTGAAAGCCATAAGAAGATAATTAGTCATTTTAATTTTTTTAGACTAAAGGGGCTTCTATTATTTAAGCCATATAGAAGGTCATGATAACCTCTGGTAACTAGTTTTATGGCTTAAAAATCAGTTTTCTCATTTTTATTCTTTATTATTATACACATATATTCATAAATCACATTTAACTAAGGAGATGTGTGAGGAATTTCTATATGAGACCAAAAGAGGAAATGTAACTTCCTGATTTAAAATTAAATCTGATGAAATTAGTTATTAGAAACAGGATAAGTGTCAAGAATTCATTATTTTGTTTCAGACTCAGTTTATCATAAATCTACCCTATGACATATAATAACTTGTACTGTTTTGCAGGTTGTTTGATAGGAAGTTCAACAATGTAGGTGAGTAACAATGTGAGCAGCATGATAATGACTCTCAAAAGAAATCAGTCTTTAGGACATAGGATTAGGACTACATAGGCCTTTATTCAAATAAAAACAAATTCAAAAGTTTATTACTTTCATAAGATCATCAACTTATATACAGAAAGTGAATTCAAACAGTTAAGTAGGCTTAGAAAAGTAATATATCTGAAAAAATCTATTGGTTCTAGACTACACTAAAAATATTTAGTATTTTGCATGATGAAAGGCATAAATTTACGATATATAATAAAATTTATATTATGTCTTTTTTTTTTTTTTTTTATTTGGAGTAGCATTCTGTTGCCCAGACCGGAATGCAGTCGCTGCTCCTGGCCACCGCAGCCTTCACCTGCTGGGCTCCGGCGATCCTTCCGCCTCAGCCTTCCAAGTAGCTGGAACTACAGGCGCGTGCTACCACACCCGGCTGATTTTTTGATTTATTGTAGAGATGAAGTCTCGCCAAGTTGCCCAGATGGGTCTCGAACCCACGGGCTCAGGCAATTCATTCACCTTGGCCTCCCAAGGCGCAGGATTATAGGCTGAGCCACCATTCCTGGCTGAAGATATAATTAACGTGGGTTGTTCAACTTGAGTCTTGACAGTCTCAGACTCTTGTACTATCTGTTGGCTACCCATTGTGAATGGCAACGCAGTGTAGAAATAAAGGCAGAATGGAACTTCCCAGAGTTCAAAGGATTCAGTGGTTATTGATTTGCTTAAACTCCAAGGCCAGGTAGTACTCCAAGATTAAGCTTCTGCTGTTGGTTACCTCAGGCTGTGAAAACTGGAGCAGTGCAAGTGACACTGAGGATGATAAAACAGGACTCACAGCTTTAGGAGGGATCTCTTAGTAGTCAGTTGCAAACAATGGTCTACATCTAGCACTACAGTGGTCTTAATAAATTTTTAATTAGATGCCAACGGTCGAAGAATCATAGACTTTTCAGAATTATCTCATTTACCACCTCATGTTCACAGGAACTCGTCCAAAAGTGTGACAAAGGCATAATCTATCCTATTGGCCAAATCAAACTGGATTCAAACCCCAAATTAGTTTCAATATTTTCCAAGTTCTAATGAACACACTTATAATTATCTATGAAAAGGAGGCTTTGAACAGCTGGGCAGAAATATTGAAGTTCTCAGTTTTCTTTTTGAGTCCTGCTTACTAAATAACATAATAATTTGGCTGCTACATTTTTCTCCCTACATTGCCCTTAAATCTGGCTTTAATCAACATGTTTCATTGCTTAAAAATATTGTGAAACCTTCAAGAATCGCCTTAGTGGTTGTCACCAATATTGAAGTTTAGTTTTCATCTTACATTTGATATATTATTTTCATCTTTTGAATTTATTCTTCAAAGAAGGTGTATTTCATAGTAATTGCTATTGTAATTACAATGTGCCATTGTAATCAGTATTTGGGAATCACAACCAGATAGGATATCAAAAAAGAGAAGTAGAACAAATAAGGTGTGATCTCCTTATATGAGGAATCTGAAACCTTCCAAATGATTGAGGCAGAGAGTAGAAGGGTGGTCACCAGGGCTGGAGAAAGGCGGGGAAGGAAGATGTTGGTCAAAGGGTACAAAGTTGAGGTGGAAGGATCGCTGGAGCCCAGCAGGTCGAGGCTGCAGTGGCCGCTCCCGGCCACTGCACTCCAGTCTGGGCAACAGAGTGAGACTCCAACTCAAAAAAAAAAAAAAAAAAAAAAAGGGTACAAAGTTTCACTTAGGTGGGAGAAATAAATTTTTGAAGTCAATTGCCCTGCATGGTGACTATAGTTAATAATGTGATAGAGATGTCAAAATTGTTAAGAGATTTTAAATGTTTGCATCACAAAAAATATTAGTATGGAGGTGATGAATATGTTAATTAGTTTGATTTAATCAGTCCATAATGCATACATATTTTATTTTTTATTTATTTTTAAAATTTTAAAGATGTAGGATATAAGTCTGGATTAAGTATACAAGTGGTCATCATATAGGTAAAGTTTGGGCCTCCCTTTGGAGGCTCCATATTTTAAAACATAAAAAAATTGGTAGACTGGGCTAAAGCAGAGCATTAGAAAGTCAAATATCTCCATGGATCCAGATTGGCTAAGTGTGTAAGGGAAGCTTGCAGACTGGATTAAGACGTTGGTTCACTAGTTCTCAAGGGGATAGCAAAAACTCAGCTCCAAATGGTGCTCCAACATCTAGTCTAGGTATTCAGAAAAATCCAGAAATAGATGCATGTGTATATATATCATCATTTCTTTTCTTCTTCTTCTTTTTTTTTTTTGAGTTGGTGTCTCATTCTGCTGTCCAGTTTGCAGTGCAGTGGCACAATCCTGGCTCACTGCAACCTTGACCCCTGGGCTCAAGCGATCCTCCCACCTCAAGCTGCCTCCTCCACATCCCAAGTAACTGGGGTTACAGGAGCACACCACCACACCTGACTAACTTTTTGATTTGTGTGTATGTGTGTGTATGTGTGTGTGTATAGATGTTGCCTCGGCTGGTCTCGAACTCCTGGGCTCAAGCAATTCTCTCACCTTGGCTTCCTAAACTGCTGGGATTACAGGCCACCTCGTCCCTCCAGAATCTTATCATTTCTAATAGACTTTATTTTTAGAGCAGTTTTAGGTTCACAACAAAGTTGGGCAGATGGTACAGAGCTTTCCCTTATAGGTGCCACCCTCACACATGCCCAACATCCCCCATTATCAGCCTTCTCCACCATCAACTCATCTTTTTCTTTTTCTTTTGAATTGGAGTCTTACTCTGTCACCCAGGCTGGAGTGCTGTGGCACACTCACAACCACCACAGCCTTAACCTGCTGGGCTCAGGCGATCCTTCCACCTCAACCTTCCAAGTAGATGGAACAATAGGTGTGTGTCACCACACCCAGCTAATTTTTTGATTGTAGAGACAATGTCTCGCCAAGTTACCCAGGCTGGTCTGGAACCCGTGGGCTCAGGCAATTCTCTCGTCTCTGCCTCCTAAGATGCTGGGATTACAGGTGTGAACCACCATGCCCGGAGAAACTCATCATTTTTAAGTTTACAATGAATATAAACTTTAAAAAAAATTTATGAACACAACAAAACATATCTGAGGTTTTGATTAGCCTGTGGGCTGACTCTTTGTGACTTTTAGATGAAAGTTTTCCAAGCTATAAAGCATCATAAAAGAAAAATAAAGTCTTGCCATCTTTCAAGAGTCATAATGCCTACCCTCTCAGCAGACAATGACATTCAAACCAAAAAGGAGCATCTACTTATCCACCAAGAAAAATCCTGACTGTCTGCATGGGTTGCTTCTTTGTTTTATCCTTCCCATCCTATTTTGCCCCTGCCTGGGTCTGTGGTGCTCATGTACAGCACAGGGTAGCCCCAGAAGACGGGTCTCACTGGGGTAGGAGAACTATGTGTTCCAGGAGGGAGGAAATGTGGAGTCTAGCCTTAGAAGTGCCATGACCATTTCTTTCCTGACAAATTTTGACAAGTTGGAATGCTCAAGACACCATAACAATATAATGGATGAATAATTAACAAGGTATTTTCCAATTTCATAAACAAAATTGAGACTGTAAAGTTCTACAATCAGCATTGTTTAATCATTAACACTACATTTCATGCAAATTGCCTGTAATTATGTGTGGAGTTGAGTTAATTAATTATATATGGAGAGGAATCTCTCAACAACCAGGCAGAAACTTTGAAGTTCTTTTTGTGTCCTGCTTCCTAAATAATGTCATAATTTGATTGCTGCAGTTTCCTTTTACCCACGTTGCCCCTTAAACTTCATTGCCCACAGGGCCCCCAGGAAAAACTATGTGGATTCTTCTGAGTTCCGGTTGACAGTGAATTTTAAGGTCATCAACCAGTAACACTGAAATCTGAACATATGTCTTTTGTTAGCATGAAAATTCTGCAGCCACTAAATATTGTCTAAATAGGCACATATGTGCTTTTAGAGAATGCCATTCATGTGTTTATCTTGGGCAAACACACATACTGAGCCCAGTCTTAGCCCGATTCTTCCATTACTGCCGTCACTAGAATCTCCCAAAAAAAGGTTGTCTTAAATATTCACTGTCTCTAAAATCACCTCTGAACTTTGAATGAATTTTTTTCCCCAGGCTACATTTCCATGTTGAATGTTTTATAATACTGCAAGTGAAACGGTTTTGCACGCTGCCAGAAACCTACATTACTTGTGGCAAAGTGGTGATTTGTTATACTGAATGACATTTAGTTAAAGATACCAAAAAAAAAAAAGTGAGGTAGAAAAGGAGCGAAAGAGAACAGAAAAACCACAGCTCACACAGCGAGGCTTTGTGTCTAATCTGAATAACTTCCATCCCTTCTGAGGTCTCTTATCTTAATGACTTTGCTAAAGAAGTTGTCTTGTCAAATCTATTTAAAAGCTTTTGCCTTATATGAATAATTTACCAACAGAAGCAATTTGGGAACATTCTGATGAGATTTAAAAAAAATAGCTCAGTGATAAGGAGAAAGCTTGAAAGAGGTGAATATAAGAATAGAAAACTTTCAGAGGATCCTGAGGGACTAGTCCTTAAAAGGTCAGTCATCTATTCTGGTTTGAGGGAGGGCTTGCCTAAAGATTTCTAGTAGGAGGAATAGCCCACTTAAACAAAGAAATTCAAAGAAGGAAATCTATAGTGTTTCCATAGTGATTTAATCTATTTTTAAACCTACCTATTAGAAACACTTTACTTATATTTTCATAATTCTGTTTTGAAAACTCTACTATTAGCGGAGCTAGAGTATATACAGACATTATTCATATGCATCATATGACTATATTGACTGTTGGACTGTACATATTTGTTTAAACTTTTTTTTTCATTGGACAGTGATCTAGTGTGCTTGATGAGACAATGACCTGATTTTGGGGGGTCATATTACTCTAATCAGAAAATAATTCCCAGGACTGTGAAAACAGACTGAAAAGCACCCTAGTCAGTTCTTTCTTGGGGACTTCCTGCTTGGGGCTCTTTCTGGGCTTATACTCATTTGAAAGCTAAGTATATTTCAGTCAGGAACTGCCTACAGGGAAGAAAACAAATATTTATTTGTTTGCTTATTTTTGAGTTGGAGTCTTAGGCTGTCACTCAGGCTGGAGGGCAGTGGCATCATCACAGCCACCGCAGCCTTGACCTGCTGGACTCAGGTGACCTTTCTGCCTCAGTTTTCCAAGTAGCTGGAACTACAGGCACGTGCCACCACACCCGACTAATTTTTGGATTTACTATAGAGATGAAGTCTTGCCAAATTGGCCAGACTTGTCTCAGGCCCTTGGGCTTAGGCAATCCTCTCACCTTCACCTCCCAAAGTGCTGGGATTATCGGCATGAGCCACTGCACTCAGCCTAAAACAAATATTTAAAAACCTTCTGTGTGACAGAGACTCAGAAAGTATGTTACTTAAAGACATTAGAATAGCGAAGTGAGAAAACTTACTCTGCAAGAAACTAAATAATGGAGTGGACCCCGATATTCATTATTAAAAGCACTTCCTGTCTCCACATTCCTCACTACCATCTGTTAATAGGTGTGAAAGTCGATAGAGGGGAAATCCCGGTCACCTACAAGATTTTTGGGCGTGAATGCTTGGAGTTAAGTCATAAAAGCCTTATCCATGCTTATCTTAAAGTAGGAAATCTCAGGTGTAGAGCAGAATAACTTAAGTAGATAATGGGCAAGAAAAGGTTTCTGTTTACTGTTGGCTTTTTCAAGGTTTCAACTTGAATCTTGTCCAAAACAAACATTTCATCAAAAGCATTAAGCTCCAGGATTAGGATCTGACTGAATATTAGAAGCTTATAGGTAAGTAGAAAATGTGTCAAGTGAAAATGTGGCTGTGGACATGGCAGAAGAGAGTTAGCCTGGGGTAAATTTAGTAAAAGCAATTGTGCAGATGTCAGCTTCTGACAGGCTCAACTCTCAGCAAAGCAGGGGTCCTCTGATGGGCGCACAGGAGTCTCTTGCTGGTGCTTCCCATGCAGAGTTTCTTTCATGTGTATAGTATAGGTGGCAAAATTGGCACACCCATCACAGCATGCAGCAGGAGACCAGGGACAGAACAAAGAGGAGTTGGAGGGCTAGGTGGACAAGAGGCAGACCAGATAGTCTTTGCCAATGGCTCTGGTGCCCATCAGCGGGCACTGGGAAGGGACTGTCTGGTCTTTTACAGTACACAAGCCACTAACTTTGTGGGCTACTAGGTAGGGTTTTGGGCCTACAGGTTCAAGATTTGTATCTTCCACTGTTAGTTCTCAAACCTCTTTGGATCAAATTATGAATACAAGTCTGGGTCTAGAACCTGGGAGACTGGGCTGAGGTATTTTGGATTTTTTGGGGGTTACATTTTATTACTTCTAACACAACTAACCAGCCAATTGTCCCAATTAGGGCTGTCAGATTTAGCAAACAGAAATATAATATGCCCAGTTTCAATTTCAGGTAAACAGTGAATAATTTTTTAGTATAAATATGTCTGTCCTAAATGTTGCATGACTCAACTAGAAAGAGGTCTCATTGCATTAGGAAGCATATTATTTTTCTTTTTAAATATACCTAGGGGTTGTCAGATTTAGCAAATAAAAATATAGTATCCTCTGTTAAATTTGCATTTCAAATAAATAATATTTTAATTATTATACATACTTACACTGAAAAATTATTTGTTGTTTATTTGAAATGCAAATTTAACAGGGCATCTTGTATTTAATATGACAACATAAATTCCAGTACTAACAGTAGATTATTTCACTGGTTAAACTTGTTGGATTTTGTTTGTTTGTTTGTTTGTTTGTTTGTTTTTTGAGTCAAAGTCTTACTCTGTTCCCCAGGCTCAATTGCAGTGGCACAATCATGACCACCGCAGCCTCAACCTACTGGGCTCAGTTGATTCTTCTGCCTCAGTCTTCCAAGTAGCTGGAACTACAGGTACATGCCACCATGCTCGGCTAATTTTTGTTTTGTTTTGTTTTACTGTAGAGACTAGGTCTGCCAAGATGCGCAGGTTAGTCTTGAATCCCTGGGCTCAAGCAATCCTCTAGCCTCCATCTCCCAAAGTGGTGGGATTACAGGTGTGAGCCACTGCACCCAGCCTTGGTTAAGCTTTTTGAATATTTTCTGTGTATAAACTGTTACAGACAGAGTGTGTCTTCAAAATTCATATGTTCAGTCCTAGTGTAATGGTGTTTGGATATAACACCCTTAAGAAGTTTTTAGGGTCACACTCCCAGGAGGGCCTCCAGAATGTTATGACAGGCTCACTGGGGTTGTGGGGTGTGTGGCGTGTGATCCGATGCTGCATGAAAGGTGCAAAGAATTGCACAGTTAGCTTAAAAATATAGTTTGTTTAAAAGTATATTAGAGAGAAAGAGAGAGAGAGAGAGAAGATTCACCTTCCCAAGGTAGGGAAGGGGCCAAAGCTGGGAAACACAGCCTGACCATAGCTCAAAGAGCACACGGCCACACCATAGTTTAGCAAGGCAATGGCAAAATGGCTGCTCGTGGTTGAGTCCTTTTAACCATTTCCCTTGGATAGGGGAAGGTCATTAAGATGATTGGGTGGTAGTCTGTTCCACATCATTACGAAGGGGCAGGTAAGTGCAGGTACTGATGTCAGGTAATGGACAGCAAACAGATAGGTGGATTAGTCACATTAATCTTAGATCTTTCTTTTTTTTTTTTTTGAGTTGGAGTCTCACTGTCGCCCAGACTGGAGTGCAGTGGTCGCTCACGGCCACCGCAGCCTCGACCTGCTCGACCTGCTGGGCTCCAGCGATTCTTCCGCCTCAGCCTTCGGAGGAGCCGGAATTACAGGCGTGCGCTAACACGCCCGGCTGATCTTTTTTATTTATTTATTGTAGAGATGAGGTCTCGCCAAGTTGGCCAGGCAGGTCTCGAACCCGCTGGCTCAGGCAATCCACTCACCTCAGCCTCCCAAAGGCGCGGGATTACAGGCTGAGCCACCGAGCCAGGTGAATCTTAGATCTTAAAGTCACCAGACATTAGCATCTCATGCCCTCAGGTTGTGGGCTAGATGGGAGGAGATAAATGGAGGGGATTTTCCTGGGAGAGACTTTGTCAGACATTTGTAATCCACAAACTCCTTGACCAAAAGGTGGTCTATTATCATTTCTATGGCTCTGTCCTTGTCTTGCATCTGATGAAGGAGTGAGGTAGGCTGTGGCTTGGCCAGCAAGTAGAATGTCTGAATGCTTCCTAAAACCTGACTATTGGAAATTTATCAATCTATGTCTAACCTGTGCTAGATTCAAAGAATGTCAGGGGTAAAGTCTAAGCAAAAATGGTTATGCTGAGGCAAAAAGACTAAACCAAGAGTAAACTAAATTTGTTCTAGGTTTCTATAGGTACCTCCTTTCAGAAATAATTAGGGGTAGATAGGATTGTAAAGGTGGGACCCTCATGATGGGATTAGTGCCTACTAAGAAGAGATACCAGAGAGCTAGCCCTCTTTCTCTCCCAAGCTCACATAAAGATGAGGTCATGTGAGCACACAGCAAGAAGGTGGAAGGCTGCAATCCAAGGGGAGAGCCCTCACCAGACACGGACCATGCTGGCACGTTGATCTTGGACTTCCAACCCCAAGAACTGTGAGAAAATAAATTTCTGTTGTTTAATCCCTTCAGTCTAGTATATCCCTGACTTGTCTTTTTCTTGAATGCAAGTCATTTTATATAATCTGATTTGGCTCATACTATTATTTTGATCTGCAGTGTCCTACCCCCCACCTCTCTCTATTGACTGTTACTCCAAGACTTAGCAAAACACTGGGGAAACTTTCCTGAGCACATATCCTCCAGGCAAAATAAGTTGATCCCTACTTTGTGCTCATGTTGAATTTGTCTATATTGCTAGCCTAGCACTATCATGTGCTATCATTAGCTAAGACACAAAGCAAGATGTTGTGAAGACACTCAAAATGAGCAATACATAATCTCTACCCTTCACAACCTCTCTTTCTAGAAAAGATGGAGGCATGCACAATCTTGTTTGGTCTGCTCTACTGCCCAAATCGCTCCCACATCTGTTCTCTCCTGGTCTAGTCTTGGGTCCTGCCCTGGCATGAACCCCACACATATTTCCTGAACAGTTGTAATATCCATCCACACCATCCTTTTCTCCAGGTTCCCCATGGTCCAATTTATCCTCAATACTTTGCATCAAGGTATTTTCTAAACTATGGATCTGATCATATAACTACTCATGGCAAAATCTATCAGTTTCCTTATTTTCTACAAAATTAAGTGCAAACTCCTTAGCATTACAGAGTTCTGTTCCTCTAGTCTTGTTGACTATCCTTACCAACTTCATACCAATTCTTCTTTCTCTGGGAATCCTGTGCTCAAACAATACTACTTTTTATGGATTGAGTTGTATCCCCCCAAAATATATCCTAATACCTCAGATTGTGACTTTATTTGGAGATAGGGTCTTCACAAGTTAAAATGAAGTCTATTAAGGTGGGCCGTAATAGAATATGATGTGACCTTATGAAAAGGACAATTTGGACACAGACAAACATGTACAGACGGAAGATGATGTGAAAAGACATCTACAAACCACTAGAAACTAAGGAGAGGCAAGGAAAGATTCCTCTACAGGTTTTAGATGGGGGATGACCCTCCTGTTGACACCTTGATTTTGTACTTGTAGCTTCTGGAAGTCTTATGAGACAATAAATTCCTGTTCTAAGCCTCTGGTTTGTGGTATTTTGTTACCATACTCTTAGGAAATTAATATACCCCTGACTTGTCTTTTTCTTGAATGTGTCATTTCATGTCATCTGATTTGACTCATGCCATTATCTTGATCTGCAATATCTTACCCCCTATGTCTCTCTATTGACTCTTACTCCAAGACTTAGCAAAACTCTGGGGAAACTTTCCGGAGCGCACACCCTCCAGACAGAATAAGTTGGTCCCTAGTCTGTGCTCACATCAAATTTGTTTATATCACTAGCCTAGCACTATCATGTGCTATTGTTTTTAGTAATTTAACACTTAATGAACATGACCAAATGTTTGTTGGGCATGTTAAGCACTCAGCACAGTGCTAAGTGCTTGAATTCTGTTATTTAACTGTCACATAAACTCTGTGTAGAGTAGGTTTTATTAGTAGTTTTGTTTACAGATGGGGAAACAATGTTAGAGAAGTTAAGTAGTATCAAAGTCAAATTTCAAATGCAGCCAGTCTGATTCCACAGTCTGCTCTCTCTCTTTTTTTTTTAACTTTTAAATTTTTTATTTTAAAATTATAGGGTACAATTCAGGGTGAGGTATACATATATTCATTATGCAGTTACCCTTGTTGATGAGGTGTGCCCCCCCTTCCCCAGGCAGGTGCCAACTACTGCCAATCCCACCCTCCCCCAACAGTTTCCCACTACTGTCAATCCTTTTCTTATAGTATTACGATAGTTGTTTAGGGTTCACTTATGAGTGAGAACATGTGATACTCAGTTATTTGTTTCTGTGAAAGATCACTCAGTATTATAGACTCTAAGTGCTCTCTTAACCATTCTCACCCACTGCCTTCCATTCATGGGTCTTTCTCCCCATTTTGTTTTGTTTTGTTTTGATTTTTGAGTTGGAGTTTCACTCTGTCGCCCAGGTTGGAGGGCAGTGGCACGCTCCCGGCCACTGCAGCCTCAACCTGCTGGGCTCAGACGATCCTTCTGCCTTAGCCTTCCAAGTAACTGGAACTACAGGCACGCGCCACCATGGCTGGCTAATTTTTTGATTTATTGTAGGGACAAGGTCTTGCCAAGTTGCCCAGGCTGATCTTGAACCTGTGGGCTCAGGCAATTTTCTCACCTCGGCATCCCAAGGTGCTGGAATTATAGGTGTGAGCCACTGACCCGGCATTTTCAGAGATTAAATTCCATGCTTTCAACTTCTTACCTTAGCACCCCACCTATAGCAGCACTCAATACAGTCTTTGTGAAATTGCAGGGTATTACATTGCATTTAGTTACAATTAATATAGGTGGTATGTCTTAGGTGGAAAGGATAGAACAAACTGCAAAGGAGAGAGACCAAGTTTACTAGTGAGTTGACAAAAGTTTTTAGTTAAGTGATTGCAATTTTATCACATATTCACTCTTGTAGTGAAGAACACTATTAAACTGTCACTAAGATAAATAATATCATATCTATTCAACATTTACTATACTTTCTCCAAACATTTAATTAATTTTGGCTTCATTACAGATACCTTTTCCAATATCTCCACTGACTTAAAATTGGGAAAAAGTTGGAAAAATTAGTAGTTCTTCATGACACATAAAGATTGTATGGCCCTAGAATATCTGAAGTATTTGTCATTAAACAAGTAGTTACTGAGAGATTATTAAGTGCAAGATAGTATTCTAGAAGTAATGATTAAGAATATGCTCGATATAATAATCAAACATCTCCAACAAAGATTATATCATTTTCCCCAAGGGCGTTTAGATTTACAAATATTTATTTTGATCTGTTTGAGATCATAATGATGTTTATTTTTTATGTCCTCAAAAGAAATGTTGTTGTTTTGCTAAAATCCAAGGATATACTATAAAAGAGAATAATGTGCATAATAATATTTTCTAAATATTGGATGTTAAAAACTCTTATAGGAAAATAATGTTGCCAAATGTAGGAAAGAAAAACAAAGTAAACCAGTTTCGTTTATTTGTTTTAACTGGAGAACATCTCAATGCCCTAATTTCCTAGTATTTATTTTGAATTGCTAAGACGAGAACGTGTAACATTTTGCATATTTTTTGACAACAGAATTTTTTCTCCTTTACCTTTTCTACAGGGATGATCCAAGGAAAATATTTTTAGGAACTGCTGGCTTAATATTCCATTGCTAAAAATTAGAAAGAAACTTTCCCCCCACTGCCTTCATATCAATTTATTTGTTTTGAGTAATATTTGTCCTGGAATATTTGTCCTTTATCTTGTTAACAAGTTTATCAATAATGTAAGACATCCATTACACCATATTATTTACAAATATTGCACTGGATGCACAAGTTTTATTTTATTTTTATTTTTTGAGTTGGAGTCTCACTCTGTTGCTCAGGCTGGAGTACAGTGGCATGCTCATGGCCACCACAGCCTCGACCTGCTGGGCTCAGGTGATCCTCCTGCCTCAGCCTTCCAAGCAGCTGGAACTACAGGTGGAAGCCACCACGCCCAGCTAATTTTTTGATTTTTTATAGAGATGAGGTCTCACCAAGTTTCCCAGACTGGTCTCGAACCTGTAGGCTCAGGCAGTCCTCTCACCTGGGCTTCCCAAAGTGCTGGGATTACAGGTGTGAGCCACCGCGCCTGGCCAAGGATGCACAAGTTTTAGTGTTTCTTTTCCTCACCAAGGAAACTATAAGTGAGCATGAGCTTCCTGCCTACTACTACATTTTTTTCTCCTTAAATTTAGACCAAAAAGCATCTTTACTCACCATATTTCATCATAACCTTATAAATGGATTGATGAGCAAGTGAATTAAACAAGGAGCATACTTGCTAAATATTGGGCATTTTGGAAGGTATTTGTGTTACTGATGTACCATTGAAAAGTAACTAGGAGCTGGGCATGGTGACATGTACTTGTAAGCTTAGTTACTCAGAAGGTTAAGGCAGGAGAATCCCTTGGTCCCAGGAATTTGAGACAACCTAGGCAACATAGTGAGACCCTGTCTTTAAAAAAAAAAGGAAAAAAGAAAAAGTAACCGAATTCAGCCATAATAAGTGAAATCACAAATATCAGACAACTGAGAAGGAGTAAAGAGTTGACATCAATAACTACGTTGGTATTCAGGCATGTCAAAAGATGATAAATAACTAAATATCAAGTGAATATATATATATATTTTTTGAGTTGGAGTCTCACTGTCGCCCAGACTGGAGTGCAGTGGCCGCTCCCGGCCACCGCAGCCTCGACCTGCTGGGCTCCGGCGATCCTTCCGCCTCAGCCTTCCGAGTAGCCGGAATTA